>VZTY01015775.1:106684-150107 GCA_013400935.1 Turnix velox
GGGGGGGGGAAAGTAATTATCAGCAGAAGAGAAAAATATGAGAAATCTCTGAGAAAATGACAGGCTCGTATTTCACAGCAGCAGATGTGTAAAGACAAGGGTTATAAGGTATGGGTATGTAAGATAAAATTCTATACATTTGGCTGAATAAGACAAGAAAGGGCATCAAATGACACCACTGCCAAAGCTTGCAAATGTGTACTGGTGAACCCTAGTTACATCAGACCCTTACAAAGGTGATATTATCACAGCTGTATTTGCACTTTGTGCCTCTGCAGGGTTTTTCTGGCAGGCTGGTGGGGCTGCTCGTGTGGTACCAGCTAAAGATACTCAAGTTAAATACATCAGAGAGAGATTTTCCATCAAGGGTCTTGGTCTCACAAGGCAGCAAGCATTCTAGCTGTGCTCAGGCTCAGATCATCGGTGAGAGGCACGGAAAAGTCTCTAAACTTTACTAAAAGCCAGAGATTATCTGAGACATTATTCTATCAAAGACATG
Source organism: Turnix velox (assembly GCA_013400935.1). NCBI lineage: Eukaryota > Metazoa > Chordata > Aves > Charadriiformes > Turnicidae > Turnix > Turnix velox. The sequence continues at coordinate 107,184 of VZTY01015775.1, forward strand.
CCCTCCCCAGCCCTTGTGCTTGCAGGCAAGCAAGGATTTTTTTCTAACAGTGCCTCTGGGCAAACTGTAAAATGCAGGAGATTCATCCAGACTCTGGTGTGTGCTGCAGGAGAGGAGGTCAGCACATTTGGCATGGGGTAAAAAGATTCTTCATCACAGGTCACTGGAAATCCACCCAGTTACTTTAATGTGCTCTGGATACAACCCCTGTGGAGACTGCCAGATGTAAGGGTCAGACTTGTGTCTGAGCAGATCTTGCACCTTGCACAAAATAGCTCTTCTGAAAAAAAATAAATCATCATGTTTAACAAACACAGACTGGAAAAGCTGACTCTTGTTTGCCCAGTGCTGAAGACTGTAATCACAGGATGTCAGGATTGGAAGGGACCTCAAGAGATCAACTAGTCCAATTCCTCTGCCAGAGCAGGAAAATAGTCCTAGGAAATAATTCATACATCAAATATCGAGAAAGACACTGATTTGCTTTTAAAAGCACACTGTAGAATTCATGCTAAAATGCTCTGAATGGTGCTAATTCATACACAGAGGTAGTGACAAGTGCTAAAGCAAGTCACAGTAAAAAGCCTCCTGGACTGAAAGCTTGTGGGGAAAAAAAAAAAAAAAAAGATGGATGTTATTTGGCTACCTTCATCCAGTATTTATTGCAGGATTCCTGTCACATTTTGTACCGAGAGCACGTTACAGGATGTATAGAGACTTTGGCTTGGGGAGAAGGAGAGAGCTGCTTTTCTGAGAAAGCCAACCTGGGTCATCTGCCTTTCCAGGCTGCAAATCCTCCTGCCTGCCTGTTGGAGTGGCCCTGAACCGAATTCAGGGCTGCTGAGTGGCCCTTAAAGGCACAGAAACCCATCAAGGGGATGCAGGGCTGCCCTTCAATTGGCAGCACTTCAGTTACTTTGCCATCATCCAACCAGCCACCTGTCTCATCTGATTTATTGGCTGGTATTTTTTTCCTCAAAAAAAAAACAGCCCTCTGTCTTCATTGGTGAAATACGTGGAAGATTCTGCACTGCATCCTGCCTGCGCCTAACCACTGGCCACATCTGCCTGTGACCTCTTGTGAGGCTGAACGTGCTGTAGCGGTGCCACGAGACGGCAGTGTTTGAGAAGCTTCTGCTCTGCTTGGACAGGCAGAGCTTTGGGGGATACCTGCTGGCTTCTGTCAGAGCTCGGGGACAATTCACTGCTACGGAAAGGAGACCTCCAGAGAATAAGAAAAGCAAAAAAGGACGGGCAGTGAAATCTTCTGTTATTTAAATGGAGCTGTTTAAGAAAAACTGAGTGTCACCTGCCTCCTATTTCTCATTGTGGTGGTGACTAGATTTTCATGCCTTTCTTTGGCCGCCCTAGTGACAGCAAGCCTGCCTGAAGCCATTTTCATTGCATGTCTGAGGTGCCTGGGGCTGCTGTTCCCTGCAGATAACATTGTCAGAGCACACCATGTTCATCCCTGCAGGTGAACGACAAAGCTTTTGTAATGGGGCATGTTTACAACAGTAAATGATCCCAAGTAATTTAGAGAAGACTGGCAGATGCCCATGCCCGCCTTCCATCAGGAGGGTGAGGTGGAGGGAGCTTATTGCCTGGCATCGAAGCTTTTCATGTGCAGAGAAACAGCCATTTGCCTCCAGCTTTTGCAGATTTGGCTCTGCCCTTGGTCAGTGAGGAGGAGAAGGTACACCCCACTGGGGAGCACCAGTGGCCAGGCCTTTCTTTGTGCTCCCCACTTCAGTAGTGCCATATCTGAACCCCAAAGTCCAAAAGCTGGTCTGTTTCATCTACACCACATTGTACAAAAGAAAAAAATTAATCTCCAAACAAGCTCTTCCTTAACCATTAGACATTAGGAAGAATTTCTTTCCCATGAAGGTGGTGAGACACTGGTTCTGGTTGCCCAGAGAGGTGGTGGAGGCCCCATCAAGCCTGGAGACATCCCAGGCCAAGCTTGCTGAGGCTCTGAGCAGCCTGATCTAGTGAAGGATGTCTTTGTCACTGCAGGGGGTGGCACTTGATAGCCTTGGGAGGGCCCTTCCAACTCACCACATTCTGTCATTCTATGACTAATCAGGAAAATATTTTATTAGAACAATTTTTGTACCTTTCTATTTGGATGAAAAAGATATTCCAGATAGCCCTCAGTAGGGAATATGCTTCATGCCACTGTAGGTATTCAGTGCTGATGACAGTCAGGTTACCTGTACTATTTTTCTTCAGCAGGGGACAATTTTTAATTTTTCTTCTCTGGAAAAGGGATAAAACAGAGCATGCTGTCACCTCTGCCTACACTAGTCACCCTAGAGAAAAGAGCTTGAGATGTCCAAGCTCAAAAGAATATCAACAGTTCTGAAAGATGAAACACACTAAATAACACCACTGAAAACAACAGCTGAAAAATGCCAAGCTCTTAAATGCAAGGGGACTGAAGCAATGCCCTCTGAAGCCCAGGGACAATCTAACAGATCAGGCTGGAGCTTCTAAGAGTCCCATTTCTATAGCTGCTGATGTGTGAGCCAAAAGCAACACTATCTGACTTTGAGCTTGCAGGGATACTGTGCATTGCTGATGGTTAGGAGAACCATCAGAGCACCTGCAGCCAAGGAACTTTGATAGGAAACTTCTGGAAGAGGTGGGCCACAAAATGCCACAGTGCTGCTCTGTTTAAAGCTGCTTTTTGTAGTTCAACCCAAATCACACAGGATTTTACCTTCCTATCAGTGTGTTAGAATTCCAAAACCTGTGGATCTTCTGGTTTCATCTTCCAATAGCAGAGCATCTTTTCTTGGGTCTCTTCCCAGTGAACTCCAAAAATGCCCTGTACCTGAAGGGGGCCTATGGAAAGGTAGGGATAGGACTTTTTAACAAGATATGTGATAGAAGGAGTAGAAATAATGGATGTAAATTGGAAGGAGGTAGATTTAGGGTAGAAATAAGAAAGAAATTCTTTACTGTGAGGGTAGTGAAACACTGGAAGAGGTTGCCCAGGGAGGTTGTGGATGCCCCCTCTCTGGAGGTGTTTAAGGCCAGGCTGGACAAGGCACTGAGCAACCTGATCTAGTGGGAGGTGTCCCTGCCCATGGCAGGTGGGTTAGAACTCGATCTTTAAGGTCCCTTCCAACCCGGACTGTTCTATGATTCTATGAATCTGTGGCTGTTTGGGGGTTTGTCATTAGTAACAAGTGTAATCAGAAAAATCAAAGCTCGCTCTTCTTACCTGCCTTTCCATCAAGCCCCTTTCCATTTAGAGGCTTTAGATTCTTTCCAATACCACCAGATTTTTCCATTTATGCTTGAATTGTTTGGTAAAATGCATGACATACATATTAAACTCATAGCAAACACAGAGCATGTATATTCAATAACTATAGAAGAGTCCCTTTTCTGCATATGAGGCCATTGCTTATGCTTGTCTGCTACATTAAAACATGCATTTCTGGGAAGCTGCAATAAAATAAAGTTTAGTAAAACATACTTCATCACAGTGATAAAGAAATAAAGTTGCGTCTGGACTGAAAGACCACTCTAAGTAGTAACAGAGATGATTATATCTTGCCCGGTGGAACAGTAGGGGAAGTCTAAGCACAATGTTTGCCTCGAGCATTCACACATCATTTAAGAAAAATTAGGACCAAATTCCTTTTGCAAGGGAAGAACTCTTTTGGCAGAAGTATTTTTGCTTTCCACCTCTTTTACCTCTCCCCATAAAGCAAAATGCAAGCACCCTCATTGCTTGATAGCCTTTTTGGAGAAATGCCCATACGTCCTTGGCCAACTGAGGCATGCATCCTCATCTATTATTGCATATCACATCTTTATATATATGCAAGACCCTGCCTTCTCCCTAACCCCACCAGAGACACACAGCTAGGGACAGGCTGTACCCACAAACACACCATCACAGTTTTAAAAAGCACAGAGTGAAGCTGAATGGCTGGTAAAAATTTCTGTCACTGCAAAGTGGTTAGAGAAGGAGACCTAGGACTAGAACAGAGTGGTTCTGCTAACTCTTATCCCTGACCATGGTGTGAAACCTTCACAAAGATGAAGGTCTGACTGACACTCGGTTAAAGCCAGAAATGAGCCAGCAGAAGAAGCCAACCCTCTCCTGAGCTGCATCAGCAAAGCCATGGCCAGCAGGTCAAGAGAGGGGATTGTGCCCCTTTGCTCTGCTCTCCTGAGACCCCACCTGGAGTTACTGCTTCCAGCTCTGGAAGAATGAGAAGGACATGGAACTGTTGGAGTAGAATCAGAGGAGGCCACAAGGATGATGCAAGGGCTGGAGTCCCTCTGCTGTGAGGACAGATGGAGAGAGATGGGGCTGTTGGGGCTGGAGAAGAGAAGGCTGTGGGCAGAACTCACAGCTGTGTCCCAGTGCCTGAAGGGGCTGCAGAAAAGCTGGGGAGGGGCTGTTTACCAGGGCATGGAGCCACAGAATGAGGGGCAGTGGTTTGAAACTAGAGCAGGGCAGGATTAGACAAGACATTAGGAAGAAGTTCTTCCCCATTGAGTGGTGAGGCACTGGCTCAGGCTGCCCAGAGAGGAGGTGGTGCTCCCATCAAGCCTGGAGACATCCAAGGCCAGGCTTGCTGAGGCTCTGAGCAACCTGATCTAGTGCAGGATGTCCCTGATTACTGCAGTGGGTTGCACCAGATGTCCCTTGAAGGTTCCTTCTAACTTATGATACTATATCACTCTTCTGTGCTGGAGTTGGCACTCTGGGTGCACTCCACATCTCCAGTAGCACTGCTGAGTCAGGTCTTCATCCTCCCATGACATCTCCCAGGCCCAGCCATTATTGCCAGTCCTCAAATCATAAAGAAAGATTAGCTTAAGCTCTGATATTTCACTCAGTCTATTTTTATGTAGGTTGTTTCTTCTCTTTGTATCCCTCACAGACCACCTTGGCTCCTTGGGGAAGCCGCTGTGTGCAGTGCACTGAGCCTGGTGTTGAAGAAGCAGCTGGTTCAGCTCACTAACATGCACTCTCTCCCTGCTTCTCACAAGAGAGATGTGTCCTCTTTCAGCACAGAAAACCATAGTTACCTCTAATTGCCCTCTGCAGACTCTTCTCCTTGTTTTTCTTTCCTTTGGAAATACAGGGCTGCACTGCTGCCCACTGCTGGTTTGCCCCATGGGCTTCATTTCTGCACAGACAGGAGCACTTTCTGAAAAGAGATAAGCAGAGATATCAGCAGGTAACTAACCTCATTAAGCATTTCAGTTACTTACTTAAGTCATTTGGCTTGAACCAGCTGACACTGCTGGTGGAAAGATAAAAATACTAGGAGGATAAGCATGATACCAACTGGCTTCATGTGGCTGAGGCAACTTGATCTTACACCAATCGCAGAAGAGGAATTGTACAAGAACTGTAGAATTTTAGAAGAATTGCAGAAGAACTGTAAAAGAATAATTGTAGAATTCTAGAAGAAGGATTTCAGAAGAATTATAGAAGAATTGTAGAAGAAGAATTATAGAGGAAGAAGGATTGTAGAACTGCAGAAGAGTTGCACCAAATTAGCATTCTGATAATTTGGAAAACCTTCCAGTAAGTTAGAAAATTTTGCCTGAACATACTGGAAGTTACAGTTTATGCAAAATAATAATAAATAAAAAAAAGAAGAGGCCCTTTGAGGTAACTTAAGTAACTTCAAACAAAAATAAGCTCTTCCTGGTGCTGGCACATTGCACTTGTGCTCAGCTCTTTGAATGCCCGTGCCAGTAGGATGTCTAGGCAGCAGATTACAAATTCACTAAAGGAAAAAGAAGAAAAGCAAAAGTCAGTGATGGCCAAGGAGAGCCTTTGGTGTTGGCTCACCCCAATCCAGGCCACAAACCAACAGCAAACTCACTTCTGTCCCTGCAGTGCCGAGAGTGAACAACCCTGGGGCTGGAGTCTGCACAGCATGGAGAGAATCTACAGCCAAAAAACTCCCAGTAACACAAATACATGATAAGATGGAATTGTATTCCTTTGGATGTTTCTTTTGGAAATAAGGTGTGTTTGGAGTTCTTTGGGACTAATGGAGGCAGATGAATGGTCTCTGAGGTGACTGCTGTGAATCCAGTTCTGGATTTTTCTTTTAATTTTAGATTATTCACCTGACCCACAGGAAAACTTCATGAAATTGTCATTCCTCTTCTGTTTTCAAAAGCTGTCCTTCACCATGGCTCTGGGAGTTGTTGACTCATATCCAGTTTTTCATCCACCAGTACTCCCAAGTCTTTTCCCACTGAGTTGCTCTCTATCCCATCACCTCCCAGACTCTGTGGGTACAAAGGATTGGCCCGGCACAAGGTCAGCACCCTGCACTTGTCCTTGTTGAATTCAAGGAGGTTTCCACAGGCTCCACCACTCCAGCCTGTCCAGGTCCCTCTGGATATCATAGAATCACACAGAATCACAGAATGTCAGGGATTGGAAGGGACCTCAAGAGATCATCTAGTCCAATCTTCCTGCCAGAGTAGAGCATCCCATCCCTCCAGCATGTCGACCTCACCACTCAGCTTGGTGTCACCAACAAATATGCTGAGGGTGCATTCTACTCTGTCTTTATCATTGATGAAGGTATTAAACAGCACTGATCCCAGTACAGATCCCTGAGGGACACTGTTTCCTTCAGGGATGCTGGGTGGGTTGGTCAGGGAGACGCTGAGGGCCAGCACCAGTCCCTTCACTGGCTCTGCTGAGTTTCCCTGTCTAGACTGAGAGCCTCAGATGCTCTCTGTGCATCCATAGAGCCCCTACTACAAAGGAGGCTTTGATCCTCATATGGCTGGGGCTCATAGGTACAAATGCTGGAGAAATAATAACAGATGGAATATCACAGTGATGTATTTGTTACAGTATAGAACCATATAGAGTTAATAGGGGAACATTTCTGGGCACAGATCTCATAAATAAACCAAATGCGAATGCATAAGTAAGTAGAGTGTAAACACATAGGGCCATTATAAGGGCAGATGTGTGAAACTTTTTTTTGTCTGTATGTAAAGCAGTCCTTCGACATCTCCTTTAAAATGTCTTTATTTACACTGGCAAACGAACAATCCCTTCTACCTAAACTACAGAGAGAAACCCAAAAACAAGCTGGAGAGTTTTACCATTCATATCTACTTTGTCTTCCTTTTCAAGTAGAATCCAATTTCTTCCCATGCCTACCTGCCATGGTTCCTATTCCTGAGGAACTATGTATTTGGGTCTGCTAGCCCAAATTTAAGATATATTTCACAATGCAAAGTTTTCCTCAATGTTATGAAGCAAGAAGCTCCTTTGACTTATTGCAAAGTACATTTCATAACTTTTTAAAAGAGAGGATTTTCTTTAAACTGTGTAAGACAGCTGGCAGGCTGCTATTAATGGCTATTTTCAACCCTTGCAAAGAATTTCCATTATCATAGAGCTGGAAGTGTCCTCCAAGGGTCATCTAGTCCAACCCGCTTGCTTGTAATTTTCCTTAAGTTTCACCTCTCAGGCTGACATTTTCCAAGCTCAAAATTTGCCCAAAAAGAGGGGTCTGATTTAGGACATCTGGGGAAGGGAGGAGTCTCCAGTGGAGCCCAAGTGTGTGGGATTTGGGGGAAAATAGGCTGGAAAAGGGTTGGTGTGGGGCTGAAGCAGGAGATGGGGTATGTGGAACCTGCCTAGAGGCAAACTGGGGGGAAAATGGGAGGACTTGAGTGTTCACCATGAGGGTGGTTAGACACTGGAACGGGTTGCCCGGAGAGGTGGTAGAGGGACCATCCCTGGAGATATCCAAGGCCAGGCTGGATGAGGCTCTGAGCAACCTGATCTGTCCCTGCCCATGACAGGGGGGTTGGAACTAGATGATCTTTAAGGTCCCTTCCAACCCAAGCCATTCTGTGATTCTATGATTCTATGAGTTCAAATCAAAGAGGGGAGATGCTCCAATCCCTTCTTCACTTCTGTGGCTCTTTTATTTTTTTCCTCTTTTTTTCCTCTGTGCCTCTTTTATCCTTTTGATTGCCTGTTTGTAGGGTATGGTTATGACTTTGCAGCCAAATCACCTCTGGCACATGACAGACATTTAGATACACAAAGAAACAAGAATGGAACCAAGGCTGCCCTCTGGCACAGAGCTGCATAAGGAAAACTACAGATCCTTTGTGTTCATCGAGTGGAATCATCTCTAATCACAGAATCACAGAATGGTTTGGGTTGGAAGGGACCTTAAAATCATTGAGTTCCAACCCTGCCCTGGGCAGGGACACCTCCCATTATACCAGGTTGCTTAATGCCTCATCCAGCCTGGACTTAAACATCTCTGGGGAGGGGGCATCCACAAGCTCTCAGGGCAACCTGTTCTAGTGTCTCACCACCTTCACAGTAAAGAACTTCTTTCTTAAATCCAGCCTAAATTTCCCCTCTTCCAATTTGCATCCATTACTCCTAGTGCTGCCATCCAGACCCTATTAAAAAGTCCTACCCCTGCCTTTCTGTAGCCCCCTTAAGGGATTGAGAAGCTACTATGAGTTCCCCCCTGAACCTTCTCTTCTCCAGGCTGAACAACCCCAACTCCTTCAGCCTGTCCTCTAGAAGGGAGGTGCTCCAGCCCTCTCATTATGTTTGTGGCCCAGCCATGAAGACATTTGGTTTGCATGAACTGATGTGTTCCTCTGATTCAAACATTCCATGGTCAATAAGAGGTGAGGTCACTGTGCCAAAGCAATACTCAGCCACATGTCTATGCATCTAACACCACTTTGACTTCTTCCCAGGCAGAGAAGTCATTGAGATTTTTCTTCCCCCTCTTGTATATCTGATATATTGCATCACTATAAACATGTCAGGACCATTTCTTTGGACAAGGCCACCACACCCTTCCTTTTCAGTTCTGCCCTGCACTGGGTTGATTCATGTGCTGGGGGGCTTAAGGACCTCAGGCTTGCAAATCCCTGGCTGATAACTCTGTGACTTGACCACAGAACTCTCCTGCTCCCAACACTGAAATTTCAGATCTCATAACAAAGACTCAAATTTACAGAAGTATAAGAAAAGATACAAAATAAGCTGCTTTTTCCTCCTCTCTGTCCTAAACAGTGAAGGAAACAAAAATGCCAATGCTTTCCTCTTTCCTCTTCTCAGCCTTTCAGCTCTACAGAACACTAACTTGAGAGGAACTTGAGAGAGATGCTTTGCTTAAGCAGGTTCTCTTGATCCTGAGGATGGGAATACTTGATCAAATGAGAAGTAGTTAACACTTAGGCCTCGTGTAGTTTATGCTGCCAGCATAAGGGAAGCTTGTGCCATCTCCCAGGCAGTAATGCCAGTATCAAGGTGGAAGAATGCATGGGCTTAGACTGCTCAGATTTCCTCAATGGAAGGAAAGATGCCTCTGTTTAACCACAGTTACAAGAGCAAAAGTTTAATCAGTTTTTTTATTACCTGCAGAATATCCCCTTGATTACCTTGATTTGTTGTTTAACCAATCATCATCAAGTGAAACGCCCAGTGCACAGGTTATGTGCATTAGAAACAACATGAGAAAAACTCAGCCAATATAATGATGTCCTCTTCCTACCACTGACACTGACTGCAACAACTTTCAACAGGTCCCACAGCTTCTACAGGCCTCATTTGTCAGTCTAAAGCAAAGAACTCCAGGCTGAATTCAGAGCATCTCATCAGGCTTAAGAGGAGTTTGTAAAGGCACGATAGACAAGCAAAATTTGTTTGCAGTTGCAAATTTTATTAATTCATCAGTCCATCTATTATACCATAAAAACACAAAAGTGATTGCTACCATTGTTTCTCCTACTTAAAATGCAAGGAGAGAAGCAAGGTGTCTAAACTTGCTTGTGAAGACAGGGTAAAGAGGTGGTAATTGAATTCAATTTATGAAGAAAGTGGGAGATTCATTGGCAAAGAGCTAAGAGATCAAGTAACTGTGTGTGCCTGCTAAATAGAGTGGCTGAAATTCTGCACCACAATACAACACTATTGATCCGAAAGAATTTGGTCTGAATGCTGCAAACACTGCTAAACAGGCAAGGAATATACTCCTGCCTCCTGAAAGACACAACTTCAGCTGAGGTGTCCTCAGAGGTGCAGAGTTATCTATCAACAGGGCACAAATGAAGGAGGAGAGACACAGCTTCTATAGGAATGATGGAAAAACTGAGCATGACAGTGAAGTTCCAGTATCCCAACAGATCCCTGGGAGTCTCAAGGAGACAGTTAGAAACATTTCTTCTTAGAGACTTTCCCTGCTCAGAAAAGAAAAGCAAAACCATTTCAAAAGGTGAAGAAACACTCACTGGTGGCAGGAAGTTTTCTTCCAGCTACATTGGCAGGGCGGGATGATTTTACGAACATCTCGCGACTCACAGGCAATTTGTTCCTGAGATGCTGTCAAGGCAGAGGATCTGTGAGTAAAACAGCAATGACAGATGTGCAACTGTGCTTCCTGCCTCTCTTCCCTCAGGAAATCCCAGGCAATTTGTAAAGAGTTTACAAAAAGTGCCCTCTAGCTTGTATATGACAGCTTCTGTAGACCGCTGGCTTTTTCTTTCCACACTATGGATTGGCTGGAGGCCAAAAGAAGATGAATCTGAGAAGGTTAGAACCAGGGCACTGCCATCCCTGAGCTGGTTCATTAGAAATGGCTAGAAATCAGGGCCAAAAATAGCTGCAAGTTATATTTGTTGGCCTCCTGGTCCTGAAAGAAATTAGTCACTGACATGGTCCACAGTATAAGGTAAATTCAGGTTTTATTCCCCTCTCCAAAACCCAAAACTCTTCCACCTTGTAGGCTGTTAGGAAGTGACAGTATCTGCACAGATACCATCCATTACGTGCCACTCAATGTTTTTTCTTCAAACATTCAATAAAGGATAAAAAAGGTGCCAAGAACTGAGAGGGCAAAGGAGAAAGCCTACAGCGGTCTTGCTGCCCTGCAGTTCCCTTCCAGTACAAACCAGACACACTCAGCATGGCAGCAAAGCACGAAACCAAACACAGAGAACTCAAACGACCAAACTGCTACCTGAGAGACATCAAAAGTCCATGAAGTCTGTCCAATTTTTGTAAGAAGGGGGCTGATATAATGAAGCCATCTGTGTAACGCTTCCCTCTTACTTAGAGGAACAAGGAGACAGTTGGACATGAGCCAGCAGAGTGCACTCACAGCTCTTTGGGGCAACCATGTCCTGGGCTGCATAAGCAAAGCAGTGGCCAGCAGATCAAGAGAGAGGATTGAGCCCCTTTGCTCTGCTCTCCTGAGACCCCACCTGGAGTTACTGCCTCCAGTTCTGGAGCCCTCAGCACGATGAGGACCATGGAGCTGTTGAAGCAGGATCAGAGGAGGCTGCAAGGATGCTGTGAAGGCTGGAGCCCCTCTGCTGTGAGGACAGACTGAGAGATCTGGGACTGTTGAGGCTGGAGAAGCGAAGGCTGCACTTAGGGAGATCTCACAGCACCCTCCCAATGCCTGAAGGGTCTACAGGAAAGCTGGGGAGGGGCTGTTTGCCAGGGCATGGAACCACAGAATGAGGGGCAATGGTTTGAAACTAGAGCAGGGCAGGGTTAAATGAGACATGAGGAAGAAATTCTTCTCCATCAGGGTGGTGAGACACTAGAAGAGATTGCCCAGAGAGGTGGTGGAGGCCCCTTCAACCCTGGAGACATCCAAGGCCAGGCTTGCTGAGGCTCTGAGCAACCTGACCTAGTGCAGGATGTCACTGCTCACTGCATGGGATGGCACTCAGCCCTATGATTCTGTTGACCATTAATACCTTTGTTTTGATGACAGCTCTGTACCCTGTGCTTGCCAATCCTGCCTGTAAACGTCCTCCTGTGCTGGAAACCAAAGCCACTCCCCCTCACGTTCAGCACATGATGCTGTCACCTGCATTTCTTGTCTCTGCTGACTTCAAAAAGAATTAGATTTTACTGATAAAGGAAAGGTCAGTGCTTTATAGCCTCACTTTGTCCTTGATGTTAGGAATACAGAACACCCCTTCTGGAGGTAAATGAATGGTTCAGTGACCATTTATACCCACAAAAGTCTCACACCTTCTCCAGGCAGGAGAAGGGGAGGATGAAGAGGGCAGGGGCTTTTCCCACTCTTTGTCTGAGGCAGGGACAGGCCCTCGTAGAAGTGGAGACCCACCGGGAGCCCCAAGTGCAACAGTAAAAGATTGAGGGGCTCAGATGGTATTTTCCTTGATCCTTCCAGTCAAAGGGAAAGGCCTGCATAGGGAAAATGGCATCGCTTCAAGAGAATAGGGCTCATGCCAGTAAGTTGATTTCCATGGAGGTCCAACATAAATGCCTTGATGTAAATGCAGTGATTGTGGGGAATAAAAAAACCAAACTAGAGATGCGTGAATAGCTGCAGGGCTACCATGTCATAGGTGTCCCTGAGACTCAGTGAGATGACTCTTACAACTGGTCAGGGGACTTGGTGGGATGGCTTCTACAACTGGAACGTGGGAATGAAAGGCTACAAACTCTTCAGGAGGGACCCAATGGGAAGAAGAATGAAGAGGAGGTATACAGGAGCAGGGACACAGGGGTCACTGATGTGTTTTCTAGAAACTACATCTGTGTCTGGGAATGGTCAGGCAGAAGTTAAACCAGTAACATTAGGGTTATTGATTTATCATTCGTGATAATCCAGATCACCAAATTAAGGCTCCTCTTAATGCAGTACGGAGGTAGAAGAGGGAAAAATCCAGACATGTCTTTTAGGACTACAGCCTGACTTTCTCACGAAACTTTTCATTAACCTCCTGCTTCAAGGCAGCACGTGAATACCATGAGCAAATAATTTCTGAGAGCTTTAATTCAACCTTTCCCTGTTTAATCTAATTTAATACCAAAGTGAGGGCTCTCTCGAGCAGAAGTTACTGCAAACAAGGCTCAATCAAGTGTGTAATTTGCCCGTGGCTTTCGAAACAAATCTGAGAGCTGCTTCTGCCTTTGAACGTCTCTCTGGCAAAAAGGCTCTCAAAAACTGTGTTTTGTGAACACATGGAAATAAAGATCAGAAGAATACTTTAATGTCGTTACAGGCAGTTGAGCAAGGCAGAAAAACAGAAAATGAAACTAAATCAACAGGGGAGCCGATGCCACACAGGCTGTGCTCTCTCTGCAGCCTGCAAGCCTCCTTGTTCCCTCCCACACACCAAAAAGAGACCCCGTCAGCAGTCCTGCTAGTCCTGAATTAAACCCAGCACACCTCATTCCTTCGTAGCTAATGGAAAGAAAGTCTGAGAAACCATCACACCTTCTCTAGCAACACTTTGGCCAGTTCTTTCCTCAGGTGGATGCACACACAACCAAGCTGCTGCCAGCAGCCCTTCACAGCTGAGCCTGGACCTCCATTACCCTTCCCTTCAAAGGGAAAACGTCTGAATATGGGTCATTGAGTCAGAAATTAACAGCTAAATACTCGTCTCCCACATTCCCAAGCTGGATTTTTATAGGTATGTGCTGTCCCTAGACCATATATACCCCCTCTCTAATACTTCAACAGCCCATGGTAGTGATATATTTAGTCACTGATGTTTATCTCAGCTCCCTAACAAGGTTGGTAAATGCAATCTCCATCAGTTGTGTGATGTTGCTAACAAACAAGAAGCCTGTCCAGGCTCCACAGCAGACATCAGAACTCTTCCACCATTGCGGGCACAGACCAGGTGACATGCTAGATCATGTCCCAGTTCTCTTCTGCTCCACAAATCCAAGTTCTCCTTTTGTGAAAATGAGAGGTAGGAGACACAGAGTATATGGCACGACCATATCGTTCCTTACAAAAGGAAGGCTGAAGGGAAATGTCTCCAGGAAGAGACAACACCAGGCAATACCCAATTAGTCATTTAACAGTGGGCTGCAACATCTGCTTGCTACCCTGGTCTCAAGAGTTGTAAAAATCCCATGGCCATGGGGAAGAGACGGCCATGACAGAGCCTTCCAGGTGGCAATGTTCAAACCTCATCAGTGGTGGGGATGGTGGTGGTAAGAGGCACTCAGCCAGTGACATTGCACTAGTGACAACTGGCCTTTCCAGGCGTGACACATAGAGAGCCTTGTAAAAAAGGTTGACATCCTATCAATTCACTTTTTCCTCTATAGTTAACAAAGAAATCAAAATGTAGGAGCTCATGCATTAAAGGTGATCCAGAGGAAGAGACGCCCAAGATTCCAGGCTGGATAAGGCACTGAGCAGCCTGATCTAGTGGGAGGTGTCCCTGCCTAAGGCAGGGGGATTGGAACTTGATGATCTTTAAGGTCCCTTCCAACCCAAACTATTCTGTGATTCTATGATTCAATAAATAACCTGTTACTGAAGATGCAGCAGGTATGCAAATGTCCCACAGCACCTTAGCCTGAGTCATCAGCACCCATGGCATCAATCACCAGGCAAGCCATGCAGTGCTAAACTCAAGGTCTGTGTTTCATTTTAAAGATGTGTTACATGTATAACACATGCTAGGATTTCTCCAGGGGTTTAGAAAAAGTGAGAAAATGAAGTGACTGAGAGCGTTCCTTATAACTAACCAAGAAACTCTTCACCAGAAGGAGAGAAGTGGCTCAGTTTTTGCTGAGTTCTTAATATAGCAATAGGCTGTGTTCTGCAAAGCCCACAGCACTGCAGAGAAAACAACTGTTGCTTTTACATCTGACCTGTGGACACGCAGGGAAAAACATCAGCAGAAATGTTGAACTTCTGTTTAACAACAAAAAAACAAGGGGCAGGCAGTTTGTGCCCATCACTTCAGTTTATTTTGCACTGAAACAACCTCTCTCCTCCCTTTAAATAGTTCCTGTCAAGCTAATTGGATACCATGATATTGCAAATAACAGGATGACATTGCATGTAATGCGGGAAGTTGGAGCAAACAGGATCAACAGACCTTTTCTAAACTAAAGAAAGTAATAAATAACCCCTTGTGCAGATTAGCTGCTGCATGAGAAGCCAACGGAAAAAAAAACAACCCAGGGCTCAAATGCAAGCAATACTGTTAGTTTGCTCACTGGAAAACATTTCTCAAATTAGTAAACACGTTGATTTATTCAGACATTAAATAACTGTATCGATCTGCATGAAAGCTGATGAGAAGTTTTTCACTTAGTTTCAGGAAAAGAACTTTACTTTTGTCGAAAAGCATCAGATAAACAAAGCAAAGCATTTGATGAACATGCATGTTGTGACAAAACCCAGTGCTTCAAGAACATTCAAGTTTTAAATCCCAAATAGGGTTTCAGCTTCATTTTCATAATTTGGTATTTGGCTGGCTGATTTCTCCTGTTGAGTTTAACTGGAACAGCTTCTCGTGTTCCCTGCTAGCTGTGCTGTGGTGTCTATGCTTGCTGAAAACCTAAGTGTGCACATTTGTGGTGTAAATTAGAAACAGTGGTTTTCCACTTCATCTCCTCACTTTCCCCAGCCCACTGTCCCTCCATCCCCAGTTTCTAGTGATGCCGCAGCTTGCCAGGACTAACACATGTCCCATCCCTATGAGTGTTACACACATGACAGTGACACCACTGTCAACAGCAACCCAGTAATGCCCTAAAGAAATGAATAGCTCCATATAGGCCTTTACAGGATATTTACCAAGAAGCTGTGTTCCAGGGCTCAAGATAGCAATATCACTCCACAGTTAATATTCCCCACCTTGCCTGAAAAATGCACTGAATGGATGGTTCAATGAAAGACACATGATGCTGCACCTCCAATTGCCTTGCAAATGTGCCTCAGGGTACACTGAGTGCCCCATGAGACATTCAAGGCCAGGCTTGTTGAGGCTCTGAGCAACCTGATCTAGTGCAGGATGCCCCTGTCACTGTGGAGAGGGTTGGACTCGATGGCCTCTGAAGGTCACTTCCAACTCAATGCATTCTATGATTCTATGACCTACAGCCAGGGCCTCACCAAGCACCCAGACCAGGGGTCTGCAGAGCTCCTGCTCCTTCCATGCAGCCAGCTCTCTCCCTTGTCACAAATGAGGTAGAAGGGGGTTGCTTTGTACTGTCCATCCTGCTGTGATGCGGTTAGGATGTGGCCAAGGCTTTTTTTGGACTCAGGCTTTTGTCCCATGGGCTTGGGAGTGCAGCAGCAGCCCCAGAGGTTACAAAGACCCTGTGCAATCACCATTTCAAAGTCATGCATGCGTGTGTATATATATAGAGTATTTGCATGAAGGAGCAGAATTAAAGCTATGTAATTTATCTTAATGAGGCAGTGGCCTTTTCGCATCTTTGGTTTTGCAGCAAAGCACGAGTGATTCACTCCGCAGAACAGGTAGGAAAAAAGCATTCAGACTAGGCTGCTCAGGGAGGGTGTGGGGTCTCCTTCTCTGGAGACATTCAAACCCCCCTGGACGCCTTCCTTTGTGACCTGATCTGGGTGTTCCTGCTCTGGCAGGGGAATTGGACTCAATGAGGTCTTCAGGCTCCTTCCAATCCCTGATATTCACTGATTCTGCGAGACCAGGTACAATCTCACACAGCTGTGGAGACAAGCTTTCTGTTGTCCCACAAGACAGTGCGCAGGGAGGCTGCCAGGTGCGAGTGTTAAACAGCCAGACTGTACAAGACTGACTGAATCTGTGCAGTGGCCACAAAGTCTGGGGCAGCCAGGCTTTTTTCACAGTCATATCCTGTAGAGCAACCCACTCCCATCAGGCTTTACAGCAGCTTCAGCTCTCATTTTTCCCAGTCTACGTCATTTATCACCGTGTGACTTTACCCAAATACAATCCCAGAAAAACCACGTCCAGTGGTTGTTTTGGTGCTGTTCTCATGCCTTGATGTTTCCTCCTCCCACTTCTAGAAATCATAAGTGTAAGTGAATAATCACAGTGTTTCTGTTCCATAAAGGGTTTCAGCCTTAGCAGTAGGCACCAAAAAAAATAGTTCAGTTCTTGCTCTGATCCTCTGTTTACACTGAGCTGGAGGTAGATTTAAACCATCTTCCATATTTGGGGTGTACTCAAAGCTAAGTGACTCAAGGGCAATCCAACAACATTCCATCTCTTCTATCTGCAGAGAGGCCCTTTCTGAGCCTCAAGCAAGTAAAGAGCAGCCATAGTGTGCTCCCCCTACACCTCATGAGGTCTAGTGCAGGAACTGGGCCCTGCATACAGACAGCATCCCTGTCCTCTGCCTGCCCTGAGAGCTACAAAGTGGCCTTGCATCCACAGGCAGGCCCAGAAAACAGAAATGCACAGAGGCAAAAATCATATTGCCTTTTTGTGCTTTTTGAATAACTGATCGGACTGCCTGAACCAAAGTCTCCCCTGAGATCCCTGGGGCTCAGAGGCAGCTGTAAGACTATCCATGTTTATCACCATGTTGAGGACAGGCTGAGAGAGATGGGGCTATCGAGCCTAGAGAAGAGACCTCACAGTGGCATCCCAATACTGGAAGGGGCTACAGGAAAGCTTGGGAGGGGCTGTTTGCCAGGGCATGGAGCCACAGAACGAGGGGCAGTGGTTTGAAAGGAGAGCAGGGCAGGGTTAGATGATCCATTAGGAAGAAATTCCTCCCCCCATGAGGGTGGTGAGACACTGGAAGAGGCTGCCCAGAGAGGAGGTGGAGGGCCTATCAAGCCCGGAGACATCCAAGGCCAGGCTTGCTGAGGCTCTGAGCAACCTGATCTAGTGCAGGATGTCCCTGTCACTGCTGGGGGTTGGAGTAGATGGCCTGGGAAGGTCCCTTCCAATGCAACACCTTCTGTGAGCGTATGCTAAAGAAATACCCTGACTCCTCACAAGACCTTTTTGTGTTCTGTTCCCTGTCAGTAACCACTCACTGAGTGGAGAGGGGAACACCCTAACACTGTCCTGGCAGCCTGATGGAAAGGAGGGGTCATGCCTGAAGAGGTGATGCCAATGAGCAGCACTATGAAAGAAATGATAAATTGAGAAAATCTTCCTTAATGGATGCTTTGAAGGAAAAAAAAAAAAAAAAGAAAGAGAGAGGGGCCACTCGAGGCACCTAAAGCTGTTAATAATGACAAGAGAAGAAGCGATTTCTGGTTAATCAACATCAAGGTCATAGTCTCGCAGAATAAATTTCATATACACTGAATAACTCACACGGGGTGATGGCATGTTTAGCATCAACTCTTGGCAAAGATTTGTTTGCTTAATGACTTTTCTCTTCTTTTTTTCAGGCCAGCCACCTTTGACTGGAGAGAGCTTGTTAAAAGAGCTAAATGTCACTGAAAATGTGCTGTTAATCCCACTCATCAACAAATGTTAACCACGAAGTGATAATAAAGATAAAAAAGAAAAGCCGTGGCTCCAATCAGGATGATGCTTGGTGAGCGCAGAGACCCTCAGGACTGTGTAACAGGCGGCTCTCATACTGTTTCTCCAAATATATGTCACCAGCCCTGGTTCTGCAAAGGCCCTTTGATGTTGGTTTGCAGACGGATGCACTGTACTTTCCCTTTGGCTTCTGTAAACAAAGAGAGGCATTTTGGTTTTCTGGGCAAATACTGTCAGATGTTTTATGTGCAGCAATGAAAATTAAGTAAATCTTTGATATTACAAGTCTTCCTCTCTTGAAACAAACTTGGCTCAGCTACTGGTAGATGGAAAGAAAACAACATGTAATTTTTCTCCTAGATAAAGAAGTTTGCAGATGTCCATAATGTTTTGAAGATCTCAGCACTCACCAGCTTTAATGATCTCTGTGGAAGCATTGGGGAGCCTGAGCTGGGGAAATGAACACATTAAACAGGCCTTGAGCTCTTCCCAGATTCTGACCTTTTCTGCACGTGTCCCTCCTAACTCTAAATCATCTCCTTGATCAACGTAATTAAGTTGGAAGCAACCAACCGCTTCTCTCGGGTGAAGTTTGTTCCATTAATTTCATAGTGAGGAGAATGTGAGCCTTCAAAAGCTTGCCCGTTGCAAATGAGAACAAACCTTCACATTTTAAGAAAGCAACTGCTTCCCCCTCCGCTCCGAATCCCCCCCGGGGCATTTTCTACTTTCTCATAAAGAGAAGCACCTTGCAGCCTCCTCTCTCTATTCACATCAATCCCAAGAAGTAACATTCTCAGAATGGCTGAAACAATTTTGGCTACCACTGAGCTCTGCCAAGTTGTACATTTCAGAAACCACGTATTTGATGGAAGGAGTAACTTTTTATAGGCAGGCCTGAGGTATTTTTTTAAGCAGTTCTACCAAACACATCAGGTTTCCTTCTTCAAGGGTCTGTTTTTTCAATTAATGTTTCAAAGACTTGCCTTTTTTTGCACATCAAATATCAGAAGAGTATAGCTAAGAATATGTAGATACATTATAGATAAACCTATGTATAGGACAGTACACAGAGATACAAAAGATCCTTCCTCAGTCTATTTCATGTCCTTCAACACCTATGGGAATAGGAGAGCTATTCTGGATCACTTTTGTTTTGATTTCCTCGGTGCTGAGTAACTTAATTCTTAAGCATCTTGGAATTTGAAAGAAATTACAGGGAGCTTCCAGATTTTTGCTTTTATCAAGGATGGAGACATTTGGAGACAGTTTTCTTCACAGATCAACTCACATTCCCTTTTACTGCCAGCTTTGGTTTGTCCAAGCTGCCAATTCATGCAGCAGTTAATGACAGTGAAGCTAACATGGCGATTTCTTTCTAGAAGAAAGCAACAGCTTCTCATGCTCTGAGGTTTCAAAAGTATGGCAAAAGGTTTGTGAAGGTTCATTTTTTTAAACTTCCCTGATGCTGCTCACCATCAAGCAGGGATTTCAGCTGAGTAGGTGCATGTGGCCATTTTTCCCACAAGCATCCAGGAGCAATACAACCACAGGTAGCACTAATTGAAATTAATTACAGCTGAAACACCAGTCTGGAAGGACTGCAACCCACAGAATTTAACACAACAATAATCGAGCTTGTTCTGAAGACAACAGCAGGGAGCTCCTCAAAGGGCTTTGCTCTCCTGCTCTCGCTATCCTTCACATCATTAAAGCAAACATTCATGTGAGATATTTAGGACCTGCTTGCCAGATTGCAAAGGTAGATGTTGGTTTTGGCTTTCCCAACAGAGCCGAGGTCTGAACTGAAGCCAGGATCTGTAATCATTCACCTTGGTTGAAACAAAAATAAACTCATCTTGTACTGCGTGCGCTTCTGAGGTAATTGCTGCCATTAGATCACAGCCTGGAAATGAATTTTAAACCATGCAGAGACTGAATACAAAACCCCCCTATGTTAAAATGATGTTTAAAGTCTAGTTATAACACACCAAAGCTAGAAGTCCTTGACTGAAAGCAGCATCTGTAGCTTCAGCACACCTCGTCAGACCCACTGCAACCTGCTTGGGGAAGCTAAACTGGCTCCTGGTAGGGGATGACCCACAGGACCAGGTCAAATCTCCCACTGAGGTAACACTGCCTTTAGAGGAGGCTTTGATTTCTTTGTAAGGATGAGTGGAAAAAGAACACGATACATGGAGAGGAAGTGGATTCCAAGCTCTGAGTCAGCTCAGTGGCCCAGCACAGAAACTCTGGTGGACTGTGATAGTACCTCCGCTTTTCAATCCAGTTTAACCATTTGATGTCAAGGAGACAAAAGCCATCCATCTCGCCTCCAGCCCCCAGAGAATGCCGAGCCTCAAGATCGTAGAAGATCCACAGGAACCAATGACAATTGCTGGTCCTGACAGCCCCAGGAAGAAGCCTTCCTGCCCCAGGACTTCCCCCTGGTGACCACATCCCATACTGACTGCAGCACTCAATTTCACACCAGTCCCCCTGCCGGGATCACATATGGCCCTTCAAGTAACACTTCTCTAACAACTCTCACCCACAACCAGCTTGATGAATTATTGCACCATCCTACCTTTTAAAGGCATCAAGCACCAAAAGGCTGCTCTGAGGTCACACACCAAGAAGGGGAAGGGATTCAAGCTGAAGGCTTGCCTGCCATGAGCACCCCACAGGGTGAGACTGTGACACTCTTAGCTGTGTTTGCCTTTTTTCTGACCTTGCTGTTGCTCCAAAGCCACCAGAGGCTGCTGCTCAGGGTGGCTTCAAGGTCCTTTGTTATACTTAAAGCCACTGACCCAGTGACAACAACACGATGTCTTTAACTTCTGATTCAGAGAGCAGTCATTCAAATAAAGGATACACTGACAGCCCATTAACTGCAGCAAAGATTGCTGTTGCTGCTACAGTTTCAGAGAGACCTATTTAAAAACAGATTAGGGTCTTGGAAACCACTCAGCTTATTCTGCCTTTTCCCCCTTCTTCTCTGCCAGACAAGTTCCCAAACCCAACCTGGCATTTACTTCCACCCTGATCGAGTTACAACTTCATTATAGCAATATTGCCCAGCAGCAAGTAACTTATTAAATAAATGCCATTTAAGTGCTTCTACCTGGATGGCTGACCCAGATAAGAGAGAGATAAGAGGGGAGGGAGATCCTGGAGAGGCTCTGCCCACATTCTGCCTCTCCTGGTGGCCACAGGGCTGGGGAGTCCATTGCAGCAGCAGCTCCAGAGGAGCACTCATGCAGCCCCTTCAAGAGCACATCAGGTCTTTGCAACAATCACAAAACCATCTTCATTCCAACAGGACAAACTGTCTTGGGCAC
The DNA here is from genome assembly GCA_013400935.1 of Turnix velox. Classification (NCBI taxonomy): domain Eukaryota; kingdom Metazoa; phylum Chordata; class Aves; order Charadriiformes; family Turnicidae; genus Turnix; species Turnix velox. The sequence continues at coordinate 128,786 of VZTY01015775.1, forward strand.
TTTGACAAATGTGGTGGGTTTTTAAAAGTTCTGTTGGTTTATTTGTTTTTTTAAAACTTTCTCAACAGCAGAAAAATATTTTAAGATTTATTTCCCACCACCACAGCACTCCCCTCCAGAAGGTTGACAGCAGCATCCAGGGAGTGGTCCTGCCATGAACCCACAAAAATCATTAGGGGATTGCAGTATCTCACCTGTGAGGAAAGGCTGAGGGGACTGGGTTTCTGCAGCTTAGAAGAGACTGAGGGGTGACCCCATTCATGTTTAGAAATATGGAAAGGGTGAGTGTCAGTGTTAGGACAAGGGGCAATGAGTGCAAACTGGAATACAGGAGGGTCCACAGAAATAGAAGAATAAACTTTGCCAGGGTGAAGGTTGACAGAACAGTGGCACAGGCTGCCCAGAGAGGGTGTGGGGTCTCCTTCTCATTCAAACCCTGCCTGGACATGTTCCTGTGTGACCTGATCTTGGTGTTCCTGCTATGGCAGGGGGATTGGACTAGATAATCTCTTGAAGTTCCTTCCACTCCCTGACATTCGGTGATTCTGTGACACTTGGTGTACATAGTTTGACAATTCAAGCCTGGCAGCAGAAGAGTGGTGCTGGGTTGTGTCCAAGGAAGGAGCAGAGGTGTTTCTTTCACCCACCAGAAGAGGAGAAAACCTCAGCTTTGCAAAATAAGTGTTTCACCTCATCTACTTAAAACAAATGAGAATCACCATAACCATGACACTACTACAAACTTCTGGGGATGTTCTGCTCTTAATACTGGCTCTTTATGCAGCTCCAATAGCATTTAGAGAAGAGCTAAACATTTAATGAACATACAGAAAATAGATTGAAGACCTTTATTTTTCAACTTTGATGGGATTCGCCTTACAAAAGGATTTGAAAGAAACAAGAAAAAAGTAGTGAGACCAAGAATATTTGGCTCAACCCAAGTGTGCACATTAAAAAAAAATCCATGTTCATATTTGTGTTCATCATTTGTTTGGTGTGGCTTGAAATAACAAAAGGAGATAAATGTTCAAAGTTCATTGAATCATAATGTTGGGAGGGACCTTCAAAGGCCATCAAGTGCCACCCACCCCCTGAAGTTAGCAGAGACATCCTGCACAACATCAGGTTGCTCAGAGCCTCATTGAGCCTGTTCTTGAATGTCTCCAGAGATGGAGTCTCCACCACCTTTGAGCAGTCTGTTCCAGTGCCTCACCAAAGTTCATGGTACATGTCTTTAAAGAGCCGATGCAGATCCTTTCAGGGACAATAGGGACACTGACAGGCAAGAGCAGTCACTTCAGAAGGTCCCATCTTGGTTTTTTATAAGGATTTTATTTCTCTGCCCAGGATCACAAGCTTTAACAGAGTCATCCACAGGAGATCTCACAACTATTAATCAGGTCTATGAGATACAACATTTGTCAAATTTGTGATCCATCATCAGCTCTCCCCATTTTCTTTCCTATAGAATTTCAAAAGCACAATAAAAGCTTTAGGTTTTTCATATTTTAGAGGGATCATTTGAGGTAGCTGGGTATAAACTTTGATGTGTGCTTCCTTCAATGATGTAATACACTGAGAAGCCACTTCCTGACCCAGGAATTCTGCAAGAATTCACTACTATTCCAAGAATGTTTACATGCCATCTAACCTCCCTTAAACCAAAAACTAACAGGGAGTTTTTCACCCTACAAAGAGAAATTGTTAAACAACCTTTTCCACAGGCCTATAATCAACCCTTTAAATCATACTTGAAGAACAGACTTTCATTTATCAATTCACCCGGTATTTTTCAGGGTTATTTCTTTCCCCCAAAGCAGATAAAAGGCCCACTCAGGCTGTCATAGCCAATTGCTTTGTAATCAAACTTGGCATGAGAGAAACATTTCTCTTTTTTTGGGATGGGGAGAGAGAGAAGAGAGAGAAGGAGAGTTAAGTTTTCTTTTTCTTTTCCCATTTTTAGATCCCTATCTTAAGCTTTGCCATTGTCACCATGAGGTTTTTGGAGGAGGGCAGCTGTGCTGGTTGCTGTTCCTGGAAAACCTCTGAAAGCCATTGTAGAGGCAGGTCAAAAATAGAGTAAAAAAGTAACAGCTTTTGAATTTCAGCAGCCAAAGTTAATGTTGACTAAGAACTAAAAAAAAGGGGGATGAGGGAGGAAAAAAAAACCAAAAAAGAAGTGTCCCTCTTTCCAGCGAGGACCAGCTGAGAGATCCAGAGGACCGCAGGCTCTGAAGGGGCAAAGCTGCTCCTTTTGATGTGGGAGGTCTGCAAGTAACCTACTGGGACACTCCCTGGGCTATCTCATTAACCATGTCACCAAAGCCCCCCCAAGCTCCAGAGAATCATAACATTATCTCTGACATTACCACACAGATACAAGGTTCCTCGGGCAGTCTATAAACATGCCTGTACTAACCAATTCATCCTGCCTTGACACCCCGGCAAGGGCTGGATGCCCTTTAGTGAGCCACATGAATTGCCCCAGTCATTCATCAAAGTTTCTCAGACTGCATTTCACACAGCATTAAATTTAATTAAAGCAACATTGACTGCATTGTAATCCTCTGGAGGCTCTTTGTCAGAAGGAGCTGCAACACTTTGTACTTACATATCTATTGTTTAGCTGGGATTTCCCCCCTCCCCCCCCTTCCTTTTCCGTTGTGATTTTCCCAAGTGATTTGCTGCTGCCTCACCCTGGTTCTTAGTTAAAGAAAAATTTTTAAAAATCATACGTCACAAAAATATTCTGCCATGCAGAGAGGAATCCTGGCCTGACAAAGCTCAGTTCCTGTGTGCTTGTCTGCAGGTGCTGGAGAACAGAGATTGCTTTAAAACTACCAACATGGAGAAAACAAATCCCCTCAACATCCCCCTCAACTCTTAAAAGACAGGAGCTTTGCTTCCATCCTGCTGCTTGTCACTGGGTCCTTTCTGACAGCCACAAGGTAAGTAAAAGCCTTACTCTTCTGTTTTTTTGGGGGGGAACATTTGCCTGATGGAGAAGATGGAAAAAAGGCCATGCAGTTCTCACAAGATGACTGATACTGCACTGCAATGAAAACTCAGGTGGAAACATCATTTTGTGCAAGTGGGGACAGCTGTTGTGTCTCCTTTTCATCCCCTTGGCCAGGAGCAGTTTCTAAGAGCCATTTCTCCGTAGGCAGAGTGAGATCACATACCTTTCACCAGCTCCTAAGGTGAAAATATCCTTTGTTGTTGCCGAAGTGTTGAAAAAAAAAATTACCTTTTAATGGAATCCTACATTATCTGCAATAAGATCCGGTGGTTTGACCACTGAAATAGACGAACAGAAAGCACTCACATCACCATCACTCCCAGTTATCAGGAGAAAAAAAAAAGGTGTAGTTTTGTCTTTCTCCAAAGAGAGGCAACTAAAGCAATTCTGCCCAGAAATGGACCTGGTCAGGCCTTGAGGTTTCAAAGGACCTGACAGGGGGGTCTTGGGAGAGATTTTGTGTTATCCTCAGCCAAGATCAATGTTATTGTTTATGTCAGAGAAGTTTTTCTTTCTAGTTTCCAGTGCTTCTCATGGCTCCTCATGTGAAATCCTCTGCTTCCTTACCATCATGGAACTGGTTCCATAAAGTAACAAAAGGTGCTGAAGAATCAGATCATTTTCTTCACAGGATTCACCAGTCTCCACCACAGCCACATGGACTTCAGCCCACCATCACTCCTGCTGCCTCAGAACTAGTTTGTTATGGCTTGCCTGGGCAAAGACTTAAGAGAAGATCCAGAAAGAGCAAAACATGACACAGGCCCCCAGCCTGTGGGCACACTCTTCACCTGGATAAGAATCTGTACAGGCAAAGAGGTAAGAACTGAAAAGCAAAATCGCCATTTCAAAGCAACTGGCTGAAAGGTTGTGCATCTGATGAGGAGTGAAGATGCTTTCCTGCAGGTATAGAGGATCAGCAGCTGGGAGAAAGATCCACTCTGTCTCCCTATAGCTCTGCTCTGAAGTAAAAAGGAGTGCAGCTTGTGAAGAGATTACCAACCAGATTAATCCAACCAACCCACCTTCACCTGAGTGCAAACATCCCCTTCCTTCACCATGAGGGTGGTGAGGCACTGGAACAGGTTGCCCAGAGAAGGTAGTGGAGACCCCATCCCTGGAGACACTCAAGGCCAGGCTTGCTGAAGCTCTGAGCAACCTGATCTAGTGCAGGATGTCCCTGCTCACTGCAGGGGGGTGAACTAGATGGCCTCAGAAGGTCTCTTCCAACCCTATGATTCTATTATTTCAATCCCTCATACAAACCTACTAACCAGTGAGAGAACCTTCATAGCACAGAGTGCCAGTAATTCAATTCACCCTCAAATGTTTTTCGAAGTCAACATTTTAACTTTAAAGACCCAGATGAAGGAAAAAAAATCCCTTCATTTTTATTGCTTTGACATGGGCTTTGCCTCATGCTGTTTGAGCAGGACAGAGACAAATATGAGCTGAAATAAAGGTAGGAGTCCTCCCTGTCTCACACACATAGAGGCCATCAGGCTGTGGTTAATGCTGCGCTGGGATTCTGCCATCTGTGGAGCTGGATTAATTATGCACAGCACACTGATTTTACTACTGTAATTGCACACAGATTCACTCTCTCCCTCCTCAGCACAGCCTCCACGGTAAAACTTGTGCATAACATTATACTTTAGACGACCTCCTGCTGGCTGAGAAAGAAAAACTCTAACTTTAGTCTATTCTCCCTTGGTGTTTACTTCAGTTTCCCTTTCAAGCTTCTCAAACGCACAATAAGCTTTTGATTATCAGGGGTTTAAGTGCTCCAGTGGACACCCAGTGTGTATTTATGAATGGAATTAATAAAGAAGCAATCCGACTCCATCAAGGGAGTATTTTTGGCCGCTCTTAAGAGTCACTGAGCAGCTCCAGAGAGCTGGAGGTCTCTGGCCTCCACTCTCTTACATTTGCTCTGTCACACCCAGTAAATGTGTTAGAAATCATATGTTTGTCATTTTGGGATCTCTACGGCCAATTAATTTACTCGACTAAATAAAAAAAGAGAGGATGCATACACAAGCAATCCAAACTACAAAACTTGCTGAAGAAAGCCAGCAACACTACTGCATTTTGGTTTAGCTTCCCCCACCACACAGACTCTTTTCCAAGAGTCATCTCCTATCTCCTCCCTGGTTTCCTTCCAGATAAGGTAAAGATCAAAAGGCTCCCCATGACAGCGGCACGTGTCCAGTGCTCTGTACAACCTGGTTATTCCTTCTGCCAGCTCCTGCCTGCAAAACAGACTGCACATGAAAGACATAATAAAAGCTATTTTGTTCAAAAATCTTAAACCAGTCTTGCCATGAAGGAAGGCTCTGGTAAGTAACTATGGTAAAACCCCAGAAAATGGTGAAAACAGTTGAAAAATTCTCTCATGAGGGCACCATGATCTCCTTGCCTACACTCAGCAGCTGCTAGAGGTCTGGGGGTGCCAGAGCCACACTCTGCCAGGCAAAGTCCTTCAGAGAAAGGTAAAGCCTGGCAGTCACAGCAAACCTTCACTTCCTCCATGGCATCAAACGTCCACAGGTTTTAGCCAAAATCTTTGCTTTCAAAAAATCTTAGGGTTGGAAGGGACCTTCCAACCCCCTGCAGTGAGCAGGGACTTCCTGCACTACATCAGGCTGCTCAGAGTCTCAGCAAGCCAGGCCTTGGATGTCTCCAGGCTTGATGAGTCCTCCACCACCTCTCTGGGCAACCTGTTCCAGTGTCTTCCCACCCTCCTGGGGAAGAAACTCTTTCTAATATCTAACCCAAATCAACCCTGCTCTGGTTTCAAACCACTGCCCCTCATCTTATTGCTCCATGCCCTGACAAAAGACTGTGTCACTTTCTAGGAGAGGAAATTGACCTTTTTACATCTCATCTAGATTTGGTAATTTAACATTCCTCTGTATTAATTCAAAAGTCACAGCTAAAGAATGACGGTGTCTTACGAAAAACTGCCTCAAAATACAATGTGGGAAATACTAATAAAAACATGGTATGTCTTTAATGGATATATTCAAATGGAGGAGGATGTTCTCTCACACAAGAGCCACTTCAGCCCTTTTCCTACTTTTTCTCTCCTCAGGAAGTCCCACCCAACTTGCTGAGCCTACCCTCAACAAGTCCCCCATGTAACCAGTCAACCCCTCCTCTCCATCAAAGCCAAGATGCTCTCCCGGACAAACCCTCCCCATGCCTTGCAGCCCCAGCAACAGGGCTACCTCCCCTCTCATTGTACTGGCCCAGACTGGGCAAACAGGAAGAGTAATGGTAATCCAGGCAAATTTGGGCCACCACGATGGGAAGAGGTGCAAAGGGAAAACATTATGAGGGGAGCTCTTTTGAAACAACCTGACAGTTGATAGATGAGCATCCATAAAATGACAAAGGCTCCCTGTGTAAAGCCCCTCTCTGCTAACATCTTCTCCCTGGGAAACTAATTACCCTCTACTGACAGGGAAAATATTATTTTCCTGGTAATTATTTTCCTCTTTTCAATGACAGTGTGACCATGGAAAGTCCCCCCTCCCCCTCATTTTTTGACCATCCCTTGAGTTAAATGCAGTGATGCCTTTGCGATTTCAGCTGAGAAGGAACATGCTTTGTGATGCTGATTATCCCTCCATGTGCTCTGGGACAGGCAGTGGGGACAGCAGAATATCTCCAAGCTGCCACAGCAGCAATGAGAGAGGAGGAACAGTTGTTGGATGGAAGATGCTGAAGACAAAAGAGATTTTTAACCAAAGCTGGCTGCAGAAGTCTCTTTCCTCAAGTGCTGGGTTCAACCCCTTTGGATTAAATTTGCTTTGTAAATTTGTCTCCTTATAATGAATGTGTGAGAAAAGGCAGAGGGTCCTGATACAGCCTTCAAGTTGAGTTAATCCCAGCCTTCAGGAGGTTCAAGATCCAAAGCCATGGCAAAAGCTTAAAATGCTGATTGGTTTTTATACATGACCTGATCATACACTAAAGATTTATGGAGTTTGAAATTTGAATTCAGCTCCAAAAATGTTTTGGGGAAAATGAGAATTAAATTTGGGTGGTTAGGGCTTTTCCATTTCAGTCTATGGATCTATGGAAATAAAAAAATTAACTAAATTGTGAAGCTCAAGCCTCAGACTATTTTTACATTCATTAGCAATAAAGGAAAATAATTATTTGATTTCTCAAAATTATGTGCCCAGCTCAAGTTTTTAGGGCTAATTATGCAATTATCACCAAAAAAATCAATGGAATAATATAATAATCCAGCATCTAGCTGCAAAAATGTGTGGTCAAATACTTTGTAATCTGAATTAACAATCCTTAAGGCATTAGCTCTCCTGAGAAAAACACAAGTGTCCACCACAGCAAATGGGACAACCAGCTCTGGTACTTTTTGCACAGGCTTAGTTTCAGAGGTGGAATATAGAATCATAGAATAGTTTGGGTTGGAAGGGACCTTAAAGATCATTGAGTTACAACGCCCCTGCCATAGGCAGGGACACCTCCCACTAGATCAGGCTTCTCGGTACCTTATCCAGCCTGGTCTTGAAGACCTCCAGAGATGGGGCATTCACAACCTCTCTGGGCAACCTGTTCCAGTGCTTCACCAACCTCACTGTAAAGAATTTCTTTCTTATGTCAAGTCTAAATCTACCCCCTTCCAATTTACATCCATAACTACATCCATGAACTACTACAGTGATTGCTATCACATACTCTACAGAGAAGCCAGTATATAAGGCTGATCAGCTGCCCTTCTAAAGTAATTCTTTTAATTATTTTAATAATTATTTTAATAATTAGCATTTAGCAAATGTTAATTACTTCTAAGCAGTAGAAATCTCTATGCAGATCATATAATTGCTGAACTCTTTAAGACCTTAATTGCATAGTCTCTAGCCTTTATTCCATAAAACACATTTTCATTTATATTTTATACACTGCTTTTAAAAAGTGGAGGTTAGTTTTTGTCTCTCTTTTTTTGCCATGTTCCAAGGTTCCTATTCTGCTGTTGCTGCAGTAGAAGACAGAATAGATCCCCAAACTAGTGCATTTCTGTCCTAAGTGGGACCCTAAACCCAAGTAGGTAAATGTGACAGGTAGAATTATGACCCTCAACTTCTTCTGATTATTGGAAAAGATATAGTGCATCATAACCCGAGTACCATTCAATCCACAGCCACTCAGCACACAAATTAAGGTAAGTATAAAGAAAAAAAAGGACTCCTGAATTCTTCTGCACGCACAGGAATCAAACAATGGTGTCTTAGCTTCCTAGGAGAGAAGTTACAATACTCTTTAAATTCTTACTTCGTCTAAACAGTGATACACCCACAGAACTCCATAGAAATGAGTTCAAAAAAGTTAAACATGCATACTTTTTTCTCTTCCTTTCTTAAAAGCCACAACCCCTCAGAGACCAAAGGCTTGCTATCAGCTTGTTTTCCTCAGGTGAGCTGATAAACAGTACTCTCTCTTCCTTCCTCGATCTATTCTTGAGTCTAAACATCTCTGCTGAGCCACACTGAGTAGTAGGGTCAGTAGCTGCATGTTACCTATCCCAAAAATAAAAATCTAACCCAAAAAGCAGGAGAAAAACTCTCTTGGCCTAACCATCACACTCCTCATGCAATATTTTCTCTGAGGAAAATAGAGGTTTATTTTTCTAGTAATTTAAACAGAACCACTGCCAGGCAGGAATCCGGTTCTAGGGTAAGTTGTAGATTTAGGGTTGATTTCTGGCATGATTTCTTGTAAGAAAAAGATAAACTGGAAAGAAAGAAGAATTCCCTTCCATTAGGAGAGCTGAGGAAGAAAATCATTGGGTATCACGTAATTCGTCTCAGGGTTGTCCACCATCATTTTCCCCTCTCCAGACCTCAGAAGACAAAAAAAAAAAGAAGCAGCTAGGAGCAAAAGAGAAAGGCTGGTGGATGTCAGACATGTAGAGGAGAAGCTGGGAGGCTGCAGTGGAGATGGCAGGCCTGTGAGCAGCGCCAAGAGCAAGTGATGCATAAAATCATTCAATGTGAAGGGCTGGGCAACAGTGCCTAGACTTATCTGGAAGTTTAATCAGAGAGAAGAATTACAAAAGAAAAGAATAGAGACGGCTGAAAGCTGCAAAGTTATGCATTTGACCTTTTTATAACAAACTCCCCCTTCTCCCCCCAGGCAGAAACACAGAGGGAGAGGGGAAAAGAAAAAAAAAAAAAAAAGCAAGGCCACATAATCTCAGTGCATTATTGTGGCTATTATCAAAGGAGTCTACACTTATTGCTCTCTTGGGAATGCAGATGTGGTCAGAGTACAGGCTGGAAGCAGGTTTGAGCTTGCAGAAGATGCAGAGAGCTTGCCAGAAATGCCCAGGCTTCAGAAATCATTTCATCTCATCAGATTTTTGATACCTAAAGCCTGCTCAGGGATGTTGGTGACTTAGAGACACACCCAAGCTCTCTCTAGTCTTTCTTAACATAGCAAAGGTGTAGACAAACAACTGAGAAGTTGAAAATATCTGTCCAGACAGCCTGTTCCTCCAGGATGCAGTAAGATTCACTTTCTGTGTTTAGCTCTGAATCACAGAGCCTGTCACTAATGCCACCAACAGGAGAACCGGGAATGATGCTCCACAAACTCCAGCACCATACTGGACAGTGACCATCCAGCATTGTTTGTCAGAAGAGGGCCCTCCTTACCTTGCACTTCCAGTTAGAGCTTCCAAAGCTGGACTTTCAAAGGCTTTTTGGATTCTTGCAACAGGACAAGGTTTCTGAAGCAGAAAACAAAGAAACAATTTGTATTTTCTTACACATAACCAGATACTCCAGCACAGCACTAGATTAACGCACGTCCAGAGGTTGGACAACATGCTCCACTGGGAATTTGCAGTGGTGTCTTCCTCCTAATTTTTTACAAAAATGTGTAGCGATGCCCAAGGCTGAAGTGTCCAGGACTCTTTGTCACTCTGTGACTCTTTGTCAGGTGGCCTTTGAAAGGTCTGCCATAAACCCAGGGAGAAGCACAAAGACCTTCAGCTCTCTCTCATCCCCCAGTTTACACAAAGAGAGTGGTACAGAGCTTGGGAGCTTTTGAAGACCCAATGTTCAGAGCCTCATATCAACATGCATAGCCTCATCAGCTGAGGCTTCCAGAATTAGCCAGCTAGGACTTGCAGGAGGTCCTTAGTACTTGGGGGGATCTTATGATAGTACAACCTTAGAGGATATTCTGTAGGAAGGTGTTTGTGAACAATAAGGTAAACTAGGAGCTAAGGGTCAATCTCTCTGCTTTTTCTTTATTTTTTGGGGGGGTGTTAGGTAGTACTTGATCTCTTCTTCACCGGAAGGATTTTATTCTTTTGGGGAGTCCTTCACAAATGCAGCAGAGAAAGTACACAGCATGAGATGAAACTGAGCTCAGAGATGTGAGAACTGACATCATAGATCTTAAGTTAAATAAAGAAAAATTACTCAAATAACCATTTTGTCCCTTTTGTGGGGTAAATATTGAGGTGGCACCCAGCTCTGGATGCTGGTGGCATGCTCTTGGGGAGGGACAGTCATGGTCTGAACACAGTGGGTTGTGTTGTATTTGGCCACTGGATCCCCTCACAGCTGTGCCCATGGCTCTGTAGGGACACAGCTGTGCTCCCAAGGAGCTTCACAAATTAACTAGCAGCAGAATCACCTGGAAATGACATGGCTTCACACACAGTGTCATGCCAAGGAGGCTCATCAGCTTGTTGGTTTCTCAAATCTCAAAAATTCCCAGGACTCACTAAATACATAGAAATGCTTTCATGTTCAGCTGTGTAAGAAAAGAACACGAATCACTGCTGAGGAGAAGTAAGAAAGCCTGGGCAAACAGGGTGTACAAGACCCCCAGGAAGCATTAGCAGCACAGAGAGAAGACAGCCACCCTCTGTGGACTACACTACCAAAGTGAACACTAAGGATGAATGGGAGGAACATCACCTACGCTTTTGCTGTCAACAAACATGGGAAAAAACCTCCAAAAGCTTACAGATGTTCAGCCATCTTTGTTGCTGTCCATGAAGGAGCAGAAAAGCATTTTGAAGTACCTTTCTAGCCCACTTCTGGACCCATTCTAACAGGTCATAGAATCATAGAGTGTGTTGAGTTAAAAGGGACCTTCCAAGGACTTTCCATCTACTCCCACCCCCTGCAGTAAGCAGGGACATCCTACACTAGATCAGGTTGCTCAGAGCCTCAGCAAACCTGGCCTTGGATGTCTCCAGGGATGGGGCCTCCACTACTAATCTGGGTGACCTGTTCCTGTGTCTCACCACCCTCGTGTCCATGTCCTTCATATGCTAAGATGGTTTAAATCAAGACAACTTAACGTCTGTGCAGCTGAGTGTATAAAACACCAGTCACAAGCCATTACTTTATTAACTAGCCATGGACCATGCTATTACTGACCCAGAATTTGCATATCAAACAGGAATTTACCATCTCTTCTCTAAAGATCATTTGGAAATAAACAGGTTGGCTCAAAGGAGTAGGAGCTTCCCCCTATAACAGCCCTCAGAGGCTGTGATGCACTCCATAGCTCAGCAGGCTCCCAAGAGCACAACACATACTTGCTTTTATCTACCACAGCATTCATTTCCAAAACACAAAGCAGGAACACCTTACCCTATCTGGTTTATGCAAGGTGAAAACAAATTATTTTTTATAACCTGCAATGTTATTTTTCCCTCCTGAATGAGAAAGCTGAAATTACTCAAGAGAATACTTGGTGCATGTGTCCTCTTAACTTATTTCTCAGCTTTCATTATGAAAGAGGTGAAGGGGAGAAAACTGATCAGTTGGGAGAAGGTCATTTTGATGTTTTCTTTAATCACAACACCTACAGAAGCAGCAGCTCCTGTTGTTTTGGAAGGAGGTGTGGCAACCAGCAGTTACAGATTCATCTTCCCTTGTCAAATCTAGACCATATTTTATTTCACAGTACAAGGAACAGCACATCACAGCAGTTCCTAGTGGCTGAAGGCTCCCCAGTTTGAGGATAGCAGGGCAATTTCACAGGACACTTCAATCCAATCACACATTTAGACTATTGATGTAGAAGTTAATGAAAACAAGGGCTAAGAAATAGGAACTAGCAGTGAGTCAGCATTTTGGATATTCTCAGGCTGAATAATTTATTGTTTTCATCAGCCTGTTCCCAAAAGAAAACACACTGTGGTACCCTTCTGAGAATAAATACATTTTTTCCTCAGAAAACGAGCAGCTACAGATCCCAGTGTGAGGAAAACTGAAAAGTAACCATTTGGAAAGGAGAAGAACAAAGTAAATTAAAATTTCATCCCCTGGATAGTGGGTTTCATCGAACAGCAGTATCTGATACCAGTCCATTTCCTCAGGTATTTAAAATCACTTCTTGAACCAACCAGAGAAGGTCATATGAAGTGACAGCAACAAAAGCTATTGGAAATTCAGAGCTCTGCTTCAGTTTTTTGTGTTGTTCAACAACTGTCAGTGGTTTCTGAATTAAAAAACAACCAACCAAACAAGAACTAAAAACAATCCCATAGCTACCAGTTTGTTCATTTGTCCCATTTGCAGGTTCCAACCATTTCAAAAGCTTAAAGAACATGACTATGAGAACATAGAGCATGTGTTTTCTGTCTCTAAATAGGAACAATTTAAGAAGCCATGCACCACCTCCTGCTCTAATTAAACTGCAGTAACTATCAGGCATTGTCCTTAATAATGCCACACATCGAGGTACACAGCCCTTTCCAGTCCTGCCAAGACTGAGTCTAAGCTCATGGCAGCTGGGTGAAACTGAAAAAAAATCACTAGCAGTGATGGAATGGACAAGGAGAGAGGAAAGCAGAGAGAAGAACTCATCAAGATGTGTCCTTGTACCTCTTACCATCCTACCTCTTGTTCATAACTCTCCTCACATTGTGCCGTGATACCCTGGAAAGAACAATAAACCAGCAGCCTGGATTTTCTTTGCCTGCTTCTTGCATGCAAGAAGTCTTGGTCATGTTCTGCCTCCTCTAGACCACCTCTCCTTTCTTCCATACTTTCATCTCTAAATAAGGATCCTGTTAACTGTGACAGTAATGGCTTTCTGAACAAGGCATCAACCCCACCAAATTCATTCCACATTAATTCTTTTCTTTCCACTTCCTAAGGACTATCTTGACATCTGAATTAGTGAAAGCCACGTACAGAGAAACATCAGTTTGTCCAGAGAAGCTGTGGCTGCCCCATCTCTGGATGAGTGCAAGACCAGGTTGGATGGGGCTTGGAGCAACCTGAGCTGATGCCTAGAGCAGAGGGGTAGAATCAGATAGTCTTTGAAGCCTCTTCCAATTTAATATTCTATGATAATTCTGTTCTATGGAATAAGATGAAAACACTATATGCTGTGATGCCTTGTGGCAGCAGCCTGTTTTAGCAATCTTAGACCAAATGGAAAGAAACTCTACCTAGGGCAGCTTCCCACTACAATTCCAACTCTAAAAGGCTGAGTTAAACACCTCAGTCTGCAGATTTGGATCCATTTTCATTAATTCATGACTAAAAATCAAGAGAATTGGTCAGTGGTTTTTAATATGTTCTTGTAACATCACCCAGTACTGCATCTAGCTCTGGAGCCCTCAGCACAAGGACATGGAGCTGTTGGAGAGACACCAGAAGATGACACAAAGGCTGGAGCACCTCTGCTAAGAGGACAGGCTGAGAGAGCCGGGACTGTTGAAGATGGAGAAGAGAAGGCTGCGCATGGGGAGACTTCACAGTGGTTTCCCAGTGCCTGAAGGGGCTACAGGAAAGCTGGGGAGGGGCTGTTTGCCAGGGCATGGAGTCACAGGACAAGGGGCATTGGTTTGAAACTAGAGCAGGGCAGGGTTAGATGAGACATGAGAAAGAAGTTCTTCCCCATGAGGGACGTGAGACAGGAAGAGGCTACACAAAGTGATGGTGCAAGGCCAGGCTTGCTGAGGCTCTGAGCAACCTGATCTAGTGCAGGATGTCCCCGCTTGCTGTGGGGGGTTGGATTGGATGGCCTTGGAAGGTCCCTTCCAAGGCTGTGATTCTATGAATACAGCAACTGTACTTCACAGTAGCCCCTGGCAGCACAGCACACAGCCAGGACTTCCCTCAGCTGATGTAATTACAGGTAGAGGCAGTGCTCTACCACCCACCTTCACTTTTGAAGATCCTTTGGATAAAAATTAAACACTAACCTAAGGCACGATGTCCTGTTCTTTTTGCTCCCTGCATGCATTAACAATGCAGGTGGATGCCAAGGGACATCAAGAGTTTCTTTTTATCAATATGCACAAAACCATTACGTCTGAAAGACAGTGGGGGGGAAGGGAGACTTGTTTTTCTGAGCATGCTCGGAAGAGAGGATGGATCAGAGCTTTTCCTCGTGTCCCAGGATATGCTTTGAACACACGTAACAAGGCAGAAAGGCAGCACAAGAAAGCCTGAAGGAATGATTAAGTGCTTGTGAACTTACATGGTGAAATATGGACAGTTCAAACATTCCCAGTGCTTCTCTCCTCTGCTGGTGAGCAGTTTCCAGCACCCCAGGGCACAGTAAGATGAATGGAGCTGTGCAAGCCTCCAGTCTGCTCAGGGTAGCAAGAAGAGACAATGGCCACACCACCTCTGCTCATCACAGCAAAGAGAATCTCTCATTAGCCTATGATTAATAGCCATTTGTTAAGCAATTAATTAGTCATTCTGACAGTAAGCCTAACCAAGATACATGCTTTTTTTTCTGCCAGGCTCCAGGTTTGGTTTTAAAAAAAATAGAAAGAAGAAGAAAAATACCCCAGACCCAATGCTCTAGAAAGGAGCAAAGAAAAAAAGAAAGAGGAAAAGGGAGGAGGCTTCACATATTCCAACTTTGTATGATTTCATTTGCTGTGTCTTCAAGACGATGGCTGGAATGGAAGCTCTCCAACATGATTGATGGGTTCTCCTGTTATCTGCAAGTTGAAAATTCAGAAAAAGGGTATTTTTCCATAGGCCTCACTGCTTATTGGGACACAAGCTATTTCCACTTGGCTGCAGAATTGATTTGTAACACCAGCATATGAGTTTGTGTGTTTCTTCTCACCAGCCCTCCATGAAATATCACTCAGCAGGCTTCTGGTGGCATGATGGATGGTGGAAGTGAGAGCCTCATGACTCCCTTTGCCATCAAAGACTGGGGTAACTGTCATTAACTCCTGCAAGGAGTGAAGCATCTGCATCTTTGCTCAGGATGTCTGTTTTGCCAAGCACGTTAGGCAGCAGATGCACACAGTGCAGCTCACCCTGATAATTGAATTTCTTTCCAAGTAGGCAGACACCTTCCCTCAGAGCAAGCTGCCTCACTCCTCCAGTAAGGGGGCCCCAAAGGCAGGGTTTAGGGCTGGGGGTGATTTTGCTATGATCCAAGGTGACTGGAGATTGCCTGCCTTTCATCTAGTTCCTTCAGCTGAGGGAAGTCCTGGCTGTGTGCTGTGCTACCAGGAGCTACAGTGAAACAGAGTTGCTGTATTCATAGAATCATAGAGTTAGAAGGGACCTTCAAAGGCCATCCAGTCCAACCCCCTGCAGTAAGCAGGGACATCCTGCACTAGATCAGGTTGCCCAGAGTCTCAGCAAGCCTGGCCTTGCATGTCTCCAGGCTTGATGGGGCCTCTGCCTCCTCCCTGGGCAACCTTTTCCAGTGTCTCACCACCCTCATGGAGAAGAAGTTCTCCCTAATATCTCATTTAATGCTGCCCTGCTCTAGTTTCAAACAATGGCCCCCTGTCCTGTTGCTCCATGCCCTCCCCAGCTTTCCTTGTACGCCTTCTACAAGATAAGAAGCAGCCCTCCATTTTAATTCTGAACCAACTGCTCTTATCCAGTCATCACACCAAGTTCAGCAGGTATCACACCAATACATTTAAACACAGGACTAAC
The DNA here is from genome assembly GCA_013400935.1 of Turnix velox. Classification (NCBI taxonomy): domain Eukaryota; kingdom Metazoa; phylum Chordata; class Aves; order Charadriiformes; family Turnicidae; genus Turnix; species Turnix velox. Next base: position 144,743 of record VZTY01015775.1, read on the forward strand.
TTCCAGCTTGGATTTATGCAGAGGGACATTACTCCATAATCACATGAAGCTGACACCTACCTCTCTTCTGTACAGGGGGGGAAATAATTACTGTGAAAACCATCTGGTTCAGACTAAAAAGAAATCCTCTTGCTACATCTGAGAAGAGTCTGAATCACTTGTAGAGACTAAGAAACAAGTACTTTTTGCCCCCTGTACAAGACACTTGCAAAGCAACCACCCTCAACAAATGAAACATGGGCTAATAAACACATAAGCCCAGAGAATCTGTTATAAGCACAGGGTGCCTTGCATGGAACAGGTTAGCTCATGATTTTGGCTTTTTCCTTCACTACCTCAGAGTATTTTTAAAGACAAGGTTTCTTAGGTCACACTTGAGACTACTTTTAAGCTGAATCGCTCTGCAGCAAAGCTGACTGATGACTGACTTGACACAGCTCAAAACTTCCTACACTTAAGTGCATCTCCAGGTAACTGAACAATACATGGGAGACATTCTAAGTATTCAAATGATATTCCCTTAAGCTGATCTCTATTTTCTGTTGCTCTGACATGCAGCACAACTGTCTGCGATGAGTTCCAGTGTTTAGGAACTAGATTCATTATGAGAAAGACCACCAGTTGGAGATAGAGATAACACAGAGGAAACCAGGCAGTCAGAATATCTCTGGATATTGCTTAGAGCTGCAGAAGGAACAAAGGCCACCAGCCAAATACAGTAACTTGGAGATTATTCTGCCTGTGTCCAGAGAAACAAGCAGACAGATCAATTCCCTGGCTACAAGTGACCTTTTTAGCTATTTCAATATGTACTTCTATTAGCATTTGTGTACTGATAGTTCATGGGGAAAAAAAATTTGTTATTTAATTGAACATAATCACTGAAGTTTTGCATCTTTTATACTGTTAACTCTCCACAGCACTCCTTTACCACCTTCTTTAGAAGGTCATCGCCCCAAATACCCTCTATTTGACAGGCCTTTGCCAGATAGGAGTCTCAAACTAATTGTCACAGAAGAGAAGGCTGTGGGGAGACCTCACAGCAGCCTCCCAGTACCTGAAGGGGCTCCAGTAAAGCTGTGGAGGGGCTGTTTGCCTTGTTTGCATGGAGCCACAGGACGAGGGGCAATGGTTTGAAACTAGAGCAGGGCAGGGTTAGATGAGACATGAGGAAGAAGTTCTTCTCCATGAAGGTGGTGAGATGTTGGAACAGGTTGCCCGGAGAGGTGCTGGAAGCCCTGTCAATGGCTGGAAACACCCAAGGCCAGGCTTGCTGAGGTTCTGAGCAAGCTGATCTAGTGCAGGATGTCCCTGCTTACTGCAGAGGGTTGAACTACATGGTGTTTAAAAAAGTCCCTCAAAACTCTGTCATTCTATGAACATTTCTATGAGGTCACTCACTCAGAAAAGAGAGATCTCCAGACTGCATTGTTAGATCATTTAAAGCACTTCTATGTTTCTGAGTACCTAGGCATCCTATTAGCTGAATTCCTAGCCCATCCCAAACCCTCATTGTGCCCAGTCAGCCTCCTGGTAGAAGCTCAAGAAAACCCCCCGCAGGGACAGGAGTAAAAGGTGGCAGCATCATCCCAGCACCAGCAGCTGCTTCCTCCTTAAGCTGCAGGGTGGTCAGTACAGGAGGGATGTTGCACACCTATTGCAGGGCTAAGAGATAGCAGGAGAGAAAGCAAGACTTGCCATGAAAAATGAGATGCTGGCCAGCAGAAAGTTACCACCCTCCTACGAAAGGTTCAGCAATGTAATTATTACTTTCTGTTTTGAGAATTTTAGTCATAACCAGGCTCAACTCAGATCTGCCTGTGTTCAGACCCACCAACCACCACAACGTGGCACACCCAAGCAGTACCTTAATCCTCAGTACCACTTTTCCATTACATATTTACATTTTACATTATCATTTTTATAAGCAGCAGAAGAGAAAGGACTGTCAGACTATTTGAGATGTTTCCTGCAGGTGGCCTTTACCTACAAGAGTTCAGAAGATACGGCTACCATTTAAGGAAAGTTGCATCCCCCTGGTAGTGGAAAACCTGGCAGAAGAGAACACACTGCCTGAGATGCTCAGTGAGCAGGACTCAAGCAAGGGGAGTTTTTATTTCTCATATTCTCTTACTCCAATTATTTCACAAGGGCAGAGATAAAGGACTGCAATCAGCAGGAGAGCAGGAGCAAACACCAGCAGAGAGGCAAAGTTGTGCCATTCCTCATGTGATGCACTGTGCAAGTTGCAAGGCTGACAAATAACCCCCTATCCATTGAAATATCAAGTCAAAAAAAGTCCTCTATTTTATAAGCTGATTTAAAAATAGCAATTCTATTATCTTTCCCATTGGATGAAGTGTGTTCTCCAGCAGGCACCAGTGTTTTCACTGCTTCTGAGGCAGCAACATCCTTGCTCTTTGCAAACCAGTCCTGGCGGGTACTGCAACACAGAGTGGCTTATAAATGTGGCACAGCTATTGCCTGTGACAGCCACAAGGACACCCCGTGCTTCTGATCATATCCTGCTCATGCATCCTACTTATTGCCAGATCAGGTTATTTCTGCAAATGAGAAAAGCAGGCAGAGGCATGCTTGGAAACTCTGAGCAGCATGTGATGAAGACAACGAGTAGGAGGACAGAGAAAAAATGGCTCATGGTGTACATAATAACAGAACTGCTTGAGAGAGTCCAACAATGAACCAGAGGTGATGAAGGGATTGAAGCATCTCCTTTCTGAGGAAAGGCTGAGGGAGCTGGGTCTCTTTAGCTTGGAGAAGTGGAGACTGAGGGGTGACCTCACTCATGTTTGTAAGTATGGAAAGGGTGAGTGTCAGGAAGATGGAGCCAGGCTCTTCTCAGTGACATCCAATGGTAGGACAAGGGGTAATGCATGCAAACTGGAACACAGGAGGTTCCACAGAAGTATAAGAAGAAACTCCGTCAGGGTGAGGGTGAGAGAACAGTGAAACAGGCTTCCCAGAGAGAGCATGAGGTCTCCTCTCTGGAGGCCTTCAAACCCTGCCTGGACATGTTCCTGTGTGATCTGATCTTGGTGTTCCTGCTATGGCAGGAGGATTGGACCAGATGAACTCTTGAGGTCCCTTCCAATCTCTGACACTGATTCTGTGATACACTCCTGCTTCCCAAGGGCTCTGTTTCTCACCATTGTCGGGGTAAGGACATTCTTGCATTAACCACAGAAAAGTAAAGATCAGGAACCCCTAATAACATCACTATGAGGTACAGTATCTTTGATACTCATGCTTAAATGTATAATCATATCCTCTAGTAAAATGATTTCACCTTAAAACAGAAGATAATAATATAATTACCTAGTATAAGTTTCATATCAAACCCATAATATCATAGTCAAGTATTTCAGCAATGCCTGCTACAGATGTTTCAGTGCTTCGCTGGCTACAAGCAGCTTTACAGGCATTACAGTGAAGCATTAAGGGCAGGTACACACTGGCAAGTTGGAGTTCATGTAGAACAACTCCTTGTTTGGCTTAGCCTGAGGCTTGAGGTGGCTCTTACTTTCAAGTGACTATTCATTGAGTAATAGAAAGCTTTATTTTTTTAAAGAATGCAGAAGAAAAATCCCCAGAAGGGTAGAGGAAACCACATTGCCTGATACAAGTCCTCTAAAGCAGGGTTTTCCATTGGTTCAGACTTCAGGGAAGGAATCCTCTGTTTCCATGTCCCCTCTGTGAAAACCATGTAACTGCAACTTCAGATTCCACCAGTGGTGACAGGAAAAATCCCTTGTATTTTACTATGGCTGAAGACACTAAGAAGTGTTTAATTCTTGCAGCAGAGTCACACTGGACTGATTTTAAACAGATAGGCTACTTTGAGATCTGCACCATTCCAGATGACTGGAGAATAGCCATTCCTGCAAAGATTCACACACCTTCAGAACAAAAATGACTCATTGCAAAAAGGCATGAAATTCTTTCTAAACCAAGTAATACTACCAAAAACCCAAGTTCACAGAGCCATAGAGTTGGAAGGACTCTTCAAAGGCCATCAAATCCAGCCCTCTGCAGTGAGTATTGTCTCATCTAACTCTGCCCTGCTCTAGTTTCCAGCCATTGTCCCTCATGCTGTCACTCCGTGCTCTGACAACAATAAAGCATGGAGCCTCCTCCCAATACTAAGCTGGAGACGAAACCCTAGAAGACTACACTTTTACCCTAATCTGACATATTCTTGTTCTGTTAAGATAAAGCTTGAATTCTATCATTCCTTTAGACATACATCTATTTGGTGTGTCTGATTCCAGTGACACATCATCTTTCCAGATGGTAATGTTTTCTCGTGCCTCTTCTGCAGTTTTTATCAGGTCCATTTACACAAAGCCTACCATAAATCCTCCCTCACCTCATGTACTGTATCATATACGCCCCCCTAATAGATGTACAGACACAGATATATGCAGGCTAGTAAATGCACTAGGAGATTTAGCATGCTACTTGTACAGATAGGCTATTATTCTTTATCTTGTGATTAATATGGACTGGCACTACTGTACAGATTTATTTTGGACCATATGCTCTTTAATTGTCACCACATCCCCCCCCCAGCTTGGCCCCTTGCACATCTGCAGCATGTGTGGGCTGATGCTCTCCCCTTTAGCCTGGGTTAGAGGGGAGAACAATCCCTCAACTGGACACAGCAATGGAGAGAGAATTCAAGCAAACATGTCTCCATAAAGTAACTAAAAGGAAAAAAAGACTTTCTTAAAAAAAACCCAAAACCAAAACCACAAAACAGTGACAAGGCCGAGGGTAGGAGGGAGGAAACTCACTGTCATTGATGTTCTTCATCTGCCTGAGCTCAAATTAGCTGGAATGCTGTTTAATTGTCAGCTGATAACGTGCTGCCTCTGAAAGCCAGCTGTTGCTAGAGCAAACAGACCCAGAGAGGAGACTTTCAAGTCCAACCAAGAGCAGATGAGCTTGTGGAGAGCATGACAACACCCCCCCCAGCTCTCATTACGACAGCCCTTACTGATTTAAGAGCCTACTGACTGTAAAAGTTGGCTAAGATATAACTCAGCAGACTCTGATTCATTTGGAAAAGATTTACACTTACAGTTTTAAATGAAGCCCAAGTTAATTAAGTGTCTTCCTACATTATCCCAGTGACGATCCTCTAAGTTGTTTGTCCCCCACAAGAACTTGCAAACTTCAGTTCAATAATCTTTTTCCTCTATCCTGATTTAAACAGAAGAAAACATCTATGGGCTGAAAAATTTTCAAGCAAGTTGGAGTTACTTTCAATTAAAAATTTTTTTGAAAAATTTTTCCCCCTAAAATTACATATTTTTGGATGGGGGGTGGAAATAAAAAATACTTG
>VZTY01015775.1:150631-194583 GCA_013400935.1 Turnix velox
AAAAAAAAAAAAAAAAAAAATCAATAAAAAGCTAGTTTATGCAGAAGCCCATCATCCTGCTTTCCAGTACCTCCAGGAGATAATTCTAAACAGCTTTAGAAAGATAGAAATTAAGACAGCATCTACTTAGTTATAAGGCAAGAAACACTACAGGATTGTGATAATTTTTAGGACCTGGAAGGAGATATATCTTTGCAGATTTCTGTAATAAAAGGAAACTTTAGTCACATTTCACAAGCGTTAGCCACCAAAAAATTTCTCTTCTCTCTGCCTCTATCTGGTTTAAGGAAAAATCAAAATGCCTGAACACTATTAAATCAAACGAGGAAATAAAAAACCATTGGAGAAGCTAGGAAAGAGGAGTAACAGCAACAAGCGAGATCCCAGCAGTCTGACTCCTTCAACATCACCATTTGAGGGAACAATGATCTACCTGATAGCTCAGCCCCTTGTCGTTAGAGTTGGGCAGCATCACTGTGGAGGTCTGCTGGAAGCAAAGTGATTTTAGCTAACCTGACTCCTTGTCTAAAGTCTTTAAAAGCCCCTCATCCCGTGGCTCCACACCCTGCCAATCAGCCCCTCTCCAGCTTTCCTGTAGATTACTAGAAGTCTCCTCTTCTTCAGGCTGAAGATCTCTGCTGGAAGGTGTCTGAACTGCAGGAGCACCATTTGGCACATGTCTTTGACATGACAGTCACATAGATTAATAGCCTGCTCCCTCCCTTGTCGCTGCTTTTAATATCCTGTCCTTTATGAGTGAAAGCCAAATCTGGTTTTTACTGTTATCCTCCTGGGCAAGCATTTGTTGTTTTGGGATTATTTTTGCAGCACTTAAGAAGTAACACACTTTTTTCCTACTGAATTGATGCGTTCTACAAAAGAAGGCTGCACACACCCACCTGCTCTGTCCTCTCTGCCACAAACAGACCTCTCCAAAAGCCACAGAAGGATAACCCTCCCTAACCTGTATATCCCGCTGCAACATCCCTGAGACTTCTCCAGCCACTGCAGACAAGGGGGATTTGACACTTGAAGCTCTGGAATTTTAAGTTTCAAGCTCCTGTTGGACAAACAGCACTCCTGGCTGCAGCCTAAGATTACACCTTATCCAACAGAGGCCAGCACAGGAGCTTAGATCCACATATTTCATTTTAAAGTTACAAAAAATCCTTGTTATAAAAAAGTTTGCAGAGAAGAAATGGAAATCCAGGACATTAATTTACAAAGTTATTTTTCTACATCCAATTTTAAAAAAGAAAGGCAGGCACGTAGTTGTTTGACTTAGAGACCATCAGTTTTAAGGCTGGAGGAACTGCCATTACACAGCTGAGGTGCTGTCCTCACCCAGGTTTTCCCCAGGCCAAAGATAACCTGGATATTAGGATGTCAAGACTCTACTATTGAACATAGTTCAGTCAAGGCAGACCTTCACAAAGTAATAATTTTACAAGTAGATACAACACATGTCTTTAAATACCTGAAAGCTTCGCATGGGATTTCATTTTACATTCATTTTATGCAGCTGTAAGTGACAACAGCAAGGGAGCAAATGCCAAAAGCATCTCTGATGGTTTTTGATGGTACCTATTGGTTGGTTCGGACACTTGGCTGTTTTATAGGTTAATAAAGATGTGCTGATGGTGATATTCACAGCATGCAGACAGCCAGGCTGTGCAGCATAAGTGATGGATGAGCACAGACAGTTGGGCACACAGGAGACAGTGACAAAAACCACACTTGATTATTTTAATTTCCTAAACAGCGCAAGATCCGAATGGGTCTTTAAGCTTCATATGCTCCAGCATTTGTCTGAAGCTATTTATCCCATCCAATGCTCAAGTCACAGACACTTTGATACCACAACAGGGAGATCTAATCAGAGTTTATTGGTTCTGCCACAGGTGTTTTATCTTCCTTATTAAATTTAAGAACTTGAGCATCCATATTTGGGATCAAGAGGTGATCCCTGCACCCTGCTGCAGAGTGCTAGGCAGGATTTCTCATGCAATAAAAAACCTTTTCTTGTAATTCGTTGGAAAAATAGGTGATTTTTCATTACTGAAACAGGGCAAGATAACTTTTCCTCAGATTATATTCAGAATTGATAATCTCTTTATGTAGGAGGGGGGTGAGTCCCTACACCTAGACCTTTCCTACAGCTTCACTGCAATCTACAAAGTAATTCCATCACTGCCACACAGGAGAAAACAGAAATATGGAGGAACGGCAGCATAAAAATCACAAAAGCCCCATGTTCTTTCATATGTGTTGCTCTACCTGCCTTAGTCTCTCCTCAGGCCACTCCTGTGCAAGTAATGTTCAACTCACCTGAGGATAAGAACAGTATCTTCTGATTTACCCCTGCAGAGAAGACCATCAGCCTTTTTTTTTCCTGACTAGATTGGCTCAAAGTGCTAAGGCCAGCCAACACCCTCATGTACAGTACAATAATCCATCCAAAAAAAGCTAAAACCAAACCCAAAGCTCAGATGACATGTAAAACTAGAATGCCAACTTTAGATAGAATCACATCACAAGCAACAAAGAGTTTTAGACCACAATTTACATGCAGTTTCTCTCTCTACACACTACTTAGACCCTGCTATACTTATTTTTCACTAGTGCTGGTTATTTTCAAGATATGTTCTGTAGCAGGGTTAACACTTGAAAAAATAACTACTTATTTTAGATTGGAAAACACAGGAGTATCCAAGCTTCCCAATAACAGCAAAGCTTTTTGCTGGTATTTTCTAGAAGCTACCCAAGCTCCTTGAATTTAGTTTTATTAAATCACACACAGTTCTCAAAGCGAGAAGTAATAGAACTCTGGTAAACAGCACTAATTTTGCCTAATTTCTGAGCTTTTAGTCTGACATGTATCAAGTTGCACTTTTTAAGGCTTTTCTGTTTACTGAGAAAAAAATCTGTACTGTAGCCCAACTCCTCCACTTCACAGTCATGATGCATTTACCAAAAATAAACAAATAATTCACTTACTGCTGCTAGCAGCAACAACAAGCTATTTGACTTGGGAGATTAGGCCCTGCAAGGCCCACACCCACACAAAATCAATTTCTTACCTCCTGCACTAGCGGAGTTGTTTATTTAAATAAAGGAGTCCAATGCGAAGTAAAATGGAAACAAAAAGCACTTTGTTTTGGGGTTTTTTTGGAGAGGTTTTCTCTTTGTTTTTGAAAAACCCAAACTCATAGCTCCTTTAGCAAGGGTTTATAGAGAAACACAGAGCAGCACAAGGCGAAACAATGACAAAATACCCTTACATTGCCATCTGATGACAACAAAATGGCTGACTGGAACAGGCTGACGACACCTCCTCTGCTCCTGCTGTAAATATACACCTCTCCTGTCACCAGAAGGTCAAGAGTGGTCATTTTGCCCCTCTATTCAGCTCCGCTGAGGCCCCACCTGGAGTTACTCTGTCCAGTTCTGGAGCCCTCAACATAAGAAGGACATTGAGCTGTTGGAGCAGGTCCAGAGGAAGCCACAAAAATGATGAGGGCTGGAGCAACTCCCTTATGAGGACAGGCTGAAGGAGTTGGGATTGTTCAGCTTGGAGAAGAGAAGGCTCAGGGGGGACCTCAGAGTAGCTGCCCAGAGAAGTTGTGGATGCCCCCTCCTTGGAGGCGTAAAGCCAGGCTGGACAAGGCACTGAGCAACCTGTTGTAGTGGGAGGTGTCCCTGCCCATGGCAGGGGGTTTGGAACTAGATGATCTTTAAGGTTCCTTCCAACCCAAACCATTCTATGGTTCTATAATGAGTATACACACCCCCTGCTATGAATATACACCTCTCCTGAAAAATTCCTATTTGAACTGGAGTGTATTTACAACTGAGTAACTTGAGGGGTATCTCACTTACCACACATCGCTTCATGTGCTCACCTGGTGTGTGTCAAGTGCTAACACTGCCAATCCTTTGGGATAAAAAGTCTGCTTTTTCATAAACATGTATTCATTGACATGTATTTGTATGCCTGCATATGGGTGCTAAATACATTCCAAACATCTAGATGTTTCCATTCAAATGGCCACTGGCTGGCACCACACCAGGCTGGACTCTATCCTGTGGTACTTGACATGGAAGGCAGAGGCCCGAAGACCTCAGCAGATCTGAGCTTTTTGTTCTCTTCAGTTCCATCCCATGTCAGCTTCAGTTGAGGGACATAGACCTACTGGAGCAGGATCCAGAGGAGGCCATGAGGATGATGTGAAGGCTAGAACCCCTCTGCTGCAAGGACAGGCTGAGAGAGCTGGGGTTGTTGAGGCTGGAGAAGACAAGGCTCCAGGACACCTCACAGTGGCCTCCCAGTGCCTGAAGGGGCAACAGTAAAGCTGGAGAGGGGCTGTTTGCCAGGACATGGAGCCACAGGATGAGGGGCAATAGTTTGAAACCAGGGTTAGATGGGACAACAGCAAGTTCTTCCCCATGAGGGTGGTGAGAAACTGGCAATAGTTGCCCAGAGAGATGGTGGAGGCCCATTAATGGCTGGAAACACCCAAGGCCAGGCTTGCTGAAGCTCTGAGCAGCCTGATGTAGTGCAGGATGTCCCTGCTCACTGCAGGGGGTGGGATTGATGACCTTTGAATGTTCTCCCCAACCTCACCTGATGCTATGTTTCTGTGACCTGCTGGCTGGAAGCCCAAGTGCAACAGGAGATGTGCCAGCACTCTGCCATGTGCCCCCTCTCCCTGGGGCAGTAAAAGCAAGCAGGACCAACAGCTCAGCCCATTGCCACATGCTGAATCCCTTCCAAAGGTCACCATGACCAGTGGAAAGACCTCTTTGGGCTTCAGCTCAAGTCCTTTTGAATGCAGCCCTCCCACCCAATTAGGACAACCCCAACATCAGACACAGCCACCACCACCACAGTATGTTTCCTGCAGGCTTGCAGTAGGCCATAACTAAACTAAACTTAAAATTAGATAAATGGAAAAGAATGAAGTTTCAGTGAGAAGAAAATTAAGGTTTCTCTGAAGTGGTTGTCATCCCCCAGTGTGTATTTAGACAAGTAGTGAAAGCCCAGATGCATTATGGGATGATAAAACTCACCTCGGAGGAACTTAATGCTTAATTAAAAGGACGAACACTGCAGTAAATGCGCTAACGAGAAAAAGTCACATTAATTCCTAAATCTTATGGATCCAAAGTATCAGTCTGAGTTTTAATTAATAGAGTTCTAGATGGGTTTCTCAGAAATAATAATAAAACATTGAAATAGTAAATCACACCTGAAATCCATCACCGGCTCATTTCAAATCCTTCTTTTTTTTTATTTAGGATCTAATAAGTTGCACAGTTCCAAAGATGACAAACGCTTTTGAGACGTAATTTTATGTTATTTTCTTTTTAGATTATGTTATTTTATTGCTAGTTTAAGTCTATATTTTACACAAAATACCCACCAATACTTTTCTCTCTCTTCTCTCAGCCCCTAGAACATGAAGTTACACTCAGACTGCCATGTGCCCTTCTGCTGTGGTCATGTCTGAAAGCCCAACTACATCGACAGCTTGCTTTTCCACCAGCTCCAGCAGATTTGAAATCGGCCAACTGGCCATTGCCTCACTGAGCTAATTTAAAACCAGTTCTCCACACCACTATGTCTCCTCTGCCAGATAAACAGTAACCATCAAAAAAAACCCCATGCTACAAAGAGATTCCTGAGTTCGTTCCTACCCATGAGCTGATGGTCCAGTTCACATTTCTCAAGGAGAAATGGTTTATAACATCAGAGATAGGCATTTTAAACCTGGCAGGAGGATCACAGGGTGCATCCCAGACACGAAAGGAGGATACCAAGTGCTCATCCTAGACAAGGAGGTTGCTAATGGCTCTAGATTGCCAATCCCCAGGGGACCATGTCACCTCCACCTTCCTAACATTAGGCTTTGTCACCCTCTAGTGGGCCACGCACAGAGCTTTACTAACCCATCGGTGGTATCCTGCCCCAGGACCTCTGAGGAGCACTTTGACTCTAAAAGACTTCAGGTCCTCTGCTCACTCCACCACCCGCAATCTCAGTGCTTGCAAATCTCTTTTCTATTTTATTTTTCTCACTTGAGAAGACCAACACAAACTGCTTGTGAATCAGCAATAAAAAAAACCCACTAAAATCACATCAGTGGATAGCGGCAGGAGGTAGAAGAGTATGCCCCCATTAAACTTTTATATATGTATTTATGTATTACACATGTACTACTCAGCAAATCTATATTAATTTGTGAAAGACAGAAATTAATATTAATATACTCATTGCACATATTAAACAGCTCTTTTTTTGGCCTGTTTGCCTATTAGCACACAAAATGTGCAACGCTGCTCATTATTTCATGCCCTGAAATACATTATAGGGGCTAGGACTCTGACACCTTGAAGGGGAATGCAAACAAGATGTTCTCTCCTAAAATAAACCCACCTGCAGCTCTCTCTGAATTGTTTCCTGATTTACGAACTATTTTCTATCTGTGGCCCACTGGTATATTAATGCTGTTCATTTTAAAACAGCTTTGGGTTCAAATCCTCTTTTGAAGCATCAAAACTTAATTAAAAGCCTTGCCTTTTTTTGGCTTTCAAGTTTTTTTTAGAGGAGAACACTTCAGGTAGGAAAAACTTGTATCATCACTGGCTTTAACCAGGCAGCCTTCTCCACCACCCATGAGCAGCAGACACAGAGACTGAGCTGGCTGAATTCAGAGATATACCTCCTACTCCCATTGGGCATGTTCTAGACCTTGACCCTGTCTCATGAGCTTTCCACCTCTGAACTTCGGGTTGCTGCTCAGGTAAAGACATACCTGTACATAGATTACCCCTCACACAGGCTGCAGCATGCCCATCTATTAGCTCAAGATGGAACAACTCATCTGAGCACCATCAAGCCAGCTGCACTCTACTAGAGTACAGAAGGGACAGCCAGAAAGGAGCAACAGTGAGGAGAAAATGAAAGCTTTCTGGGTAGAGTCAAGTCTCACCCTTGGGAAAAGCTATAGGAACCCTTTACATTAAGCTGAAAGTGAGTGCAGTTGTAATGTTCCTTCTCTATTTTTCCACCCCTCTTATTCAAGTGGGTTTGTCAACATGGGGTTTTTTTTGTAAGACAGCTTTTATCTCCTCTACCTGGAGAGTTCTGTTCCCTCTGGCCACCCACCACACCTCCATGGCAGGACAGCCCTTGCTCCCAGCTGTCAGGGCCATACAGATACTTCCAGCATTTGACTTTCTTACAGGGTAGCCAAATCAAATGCACAGCCACCGCTTCCTCGGATGTCTATATTTCATTTAAACTGGGATAAAGCAAAAGAAACTGGAATATTGTCTCATCATGCATTCTAAATCAGCCAGGGTAGAAAATAATGGGGAGTTAATCAGATCACTGAAACTCTAATTCACTTGGTATTGATTGGGCAGATTCCTAATGGGAACGCAGACCAATTTCCAATTACAGTAAGCTGAGTTATCTTGGAATACCAATGACCAGCTCCTGAGCACAGACTGGGTGGACCACAGGCTCTCCTCTTATTATGGCACACGCTCCACAGAATGCATCAATGTATAATAATACCATGCAGCATTTGGCTAATTAATAGGAGATTGATGAAAGGTGCAGTTCTGAAAGCAGAAATCTCACTCGGGTAAACGTGGGATGAAAGTCCCAGCAGGGACAAGGTACACGAAGCCTTAGAAACAATTATTCATAAAAGAAAAAAAGGAAGAGGGGAGCTAATGGAAGGTAATGCAATTAAACCAGGCTTTTCATTATATTAATCAGAGGCTTCATCACTGAAATCTAATATATGCTGCATTTAACTCTTCACTGGCTTGATTTATGATTTATTTAGAAAAGGCTTTGAATTATGACCGTGGTGTCACAGACAACCCATCCCAAAGTGAATGCGTGTAAGCAGAGGGAGGCGGGGAAGAGTTATCTTCACATACACTGCATTTCCAGGTCAGAAACCCTGCCCTAGCAAGCCATCCTTCAGCCAATCCTGCTGTCTTTAGGCAGGGACAGGATTAAGAGGCTGCTACTGTGGTGGATTTTTTTACTATCTTGCTGGAGGAAAACCATATTTTTCCTCTAAAACGACAGGATGGGAGGCTGAGTGCTATTCAGCCTGGAGAAGAGAAAGCTCTGAGGAAAGCAAAACAGTACAGCTGAAATATGGTATGTGCCCATTTTCTGAAACAGAAGCACCTAGAATGGGTGCAATGAGTTACCCAAAGTAACAGAATGAACAACAGAGGTGGAAGAGCTTCTCTGAAGCTTCCACTCCCAGTCCTTCTTATCTGCTGGTTGGAATAACATTTCCCATCTAGCACCTCATATTCCTGCACCAACAACCCCCTGAGTGATAATTAATTTCTAAAACAGCTCTGATTGTTTTTTGGCATCATGTCTGATGACAGGTTTCGTTGAGTAGAGGGATCACACAGCAAAGCTTGGGGAAAACTTGTCCTCAGAGTAGTAAATCCTGATCAACCCATTCATGGAGTCACAAGGCTGGCAAGCCATTAGCAGATAGCAGCTGCCACTTAACCCAACACAACAAAATTCAACCTAACACATACAAAAATGCCATCACCATACATACTGCTTGCATAAAACACTTCCTTCAGTACATCTCCCTCATCCTTTTATGGTATGCAAATGAAATCTACCTGCAACTCAAGCAGTTGCTGGGTCTAAGGGTACAGCCTCCATGAAAAAAATGAGAAAGGGTGCACTTGATCCACCTCATCCATCTCTTTGGTTGTGTCTCCACCTGAGACCTACTCCAAGCACAGAGTGGAAGACAGGGCTCAAAACCCCCCAGGTACAGGAAGGTAAATTGCCACAGCAGCAAAACGTGTTGATAAAAACATTGCATTTGCATGGGAGAAATAAATAGAGAGAAGGAACATCACAGCTGCACTCACATCCAGTCTAACACAGAGGGTTCCTGAAGTTTTTCACCCAGAGTGAAACCTGGCTCTGCCCTGAGAACTTTCATATAAAGCTCAGAGTTCTAAATTGCCTATTTTATAAGAAAATGCTGAGATTGTTTGCTTCGGATTACTCATGTAAGATGTTTATTCCCTGCCACAGGGTTTTTTTGAGAATATTACTTAGTATTTCCTCTCCTCCTTCCATCTCTCATTATTTACTGAACTTTGCAAGAGATTTATGAGTACACATGAAGGCACACACGTCAGTTTTTCAATAAAACATTGGAGCCCTGCATTCAGAACCTCTCAGTGATGGGAGATTCCAGCTAGATAGAAGAAAGAAATTCCTTACAGTGAGGGTGGTGAGACACTGCAACAGGCTGCCCAGAGATGTTGTGGATGCCCCTTCTCTGAAGGTGTTTAAGGCCAGGCTGGATGAGGCAGTGAGCAACCTGGTTTAGTGGAAGGTGTCCCTGCCAATGGCAGGGGGGTTGAAACTAGATGATCTTGAAGGTCCCTACCAACCCAAACCATTTCAATCAGAGAAGAAGGATGAGAGGACCTAAGTCAATGCTGGCCATTTCCAAGATGACTGATCATTTGTGATCCAAAAGCCCTGCTCCAAAGAGGCTGAGACACTGCTCTGGTCTAGCAGAGGTTGAAGAGTTGAAACATCCAGCCACGTGCACCAGGGCTGTCTCTCTGCCTCTATTCACACAAACAAATCCACAAGCAGCTTTAATTACTCACAGAGCTCAGAAAACATCAAGGCCCACAAGATGGACCTTCTCTCCACAGATGGCTTCATAACCTCATGGAGAAAGACTGGAATAATTTTAAAAGCATACAATGATCAGTGCAATGTGACACCTGCCTTTTGAGCTCAGTTTATTTTTCACCAGCTCAGTACACAAACTGGGCATCACCACTGGCTGCTTTGCTCCTTGGAACAGTTTCAAAATACCTCTGACTGACCAGAGAGAGTCCTTTTGGCAATGTCTGCTATAAAGGAAGGGCTGCTGCCAAAACAAACATCTCCCTCTGCCCCTCAGCATGAAAAATAGAAATAATCTTTACCAAAGACAGGCTTTACCTCCAGCCAGACTGACCTTTTAATCTGTAATTGATGGCTACAAGAAAGGTTGGAGAGAACACTACTGCACTGGGAGGCTGCCATGGCATCCTCAGACTTCATCAGGCATATTGATCATGCTGCTGCAGGAAGTCCTGGTGGAGACACACTCTTAGGCTTCGGCTAATGCTGAGTCTTTGTCATAAAGCCATACATACACATCAGCTAGAAATGGTTATGGAGCGACTTTTCACCAAGATAGGGGTGTTTTACCAAACACAGCTACAGGATTACCAGAATCTGAGCAATCTCAGGTCAGGAAAATCTCTGCACTATTGCTGGTGGCCATCTGCTGCTTGTCTCACAACGGGAAATTAACAAGGAATCAAGGGAATAAAGACATCAGTCTGAGACTGAGCATACTTTAGTTTCTTTCCCCCATCACAAACCAGTCTGTACAGGAGGAGAAGTGTTGCAGTGCTTTACAATGCCACAATTTGCCCCTGAACTGGAAAAGCAGGAATTTTTCTCCAGTCAAGCCCAGTGCTGCTTGACAACTGGAATGGTCCGTATGATTCACACATTACATCTACTACTACCATAATCTGAACCAACAATATTCAACCCCTTATTTTAAACTGAGGAGAATCAAGAAAGCTTTCTCTTCCTCGTGTACCACACAGTGAGCAGGAATGGGACTACCATCAGACAAGGTCCTGCCACCCCTCAGCAACCAGCCTAGCTTGCCACAAAAGTAAAATCTTCCCTGCAAGAGGGAAGCAATAGCTCCCCTAGAGGGCCTTCCACAGGTAAAAAGACAGCGGAGAAATTCAAGTCACTCCTGTTTCCATGCAATTTGTGACTTCACTTGGGAGTTTCTCAGCATTTAGCAACCTGCCTGTTCCCAGCCTCATTTTAAGACAACCCGTACTCACATTTTATCCTCAGAGAGGCCGTTTGTCTTCATCTCTCATCTTGATGCAGTAAATGTTTACACTCGCAATTAAATACTCAGTGGGACTGATTGCCAAGCTGTAAATCAACTGCCCAAATTTACCTACACTGCTCAGATCACTCGATGTCAGATCACAGAATCACAGAATATCAGGGATTGGAAGAGACCACAAGAGATTGAGTCCAATCCCCCTGCCAGAGCAGGAACACCCAGACCAGGTCACACAAGAACACATCAGATGAGTTCTGAATGTCTCCAGGGTTAGATAAGACTTGAGGCCTCTGGGCAAGAGATAACAGAAGTAACATGACTTGCTCCCCTCTTTAGCTGAGCACGTTTGTCAGTACAAGAGAGCAGAGTGTTCACAAAATACACACGTCAATGTAAAAAGGCACAGACACAATCGCCTCCCACTGCCTCCATCTAAGGAGCACTTCCATCCAGGTATTGATTTCCCCAAATTTCTCCAAGGACCGCCAAAAATAATAAACAAAAAATAAATCAAAAGCAAAAGCCTCTTTCCATTATGTATTAAACATCCTTCCATGAAGTTAGAACAAATAGGAGATGTATATAGAGTGCAACGGAGACATAAATCTAGTGTGGTGGTAATCGATTTCTGCCTTGTTCTTTTATTTCCCGTAAATAATGATCTCCAGGTCTTTCATGGTGGCACTACTGTACAGTCTGCTGAGGGAATGCAGTGCTTCATCTTTGATACAGCCAAAAACATCACTGCTCCAAAATCATTACACTCACTTTATTTCCCACAGCACACCTCTAACAACGTTTAGTGGGATCAGAGGAAATTTACAGAGGGTACCCCCCATGCTGACCTCCATCCCATTGTCTCCCTGATCAATAATGCATTCAGGAGGTGGGGATCTCTGAACAAAACAACACTGCTGCACATTTCCAGTCAGTCTCTGCTTCTCTGAAGAACACTCACTGTAAGAGATCAATCATACTTAGAGATGCATCTCCTTTGGCAATTAAAAGCAGATTTCCAAGATTCCAGATTTGCAAGAACTGTACAAAATCTGGGTAATTTTTGGCATTCAATCTTGAAGTCGGTTTTTTCATTTAGACCAAGGAAGATACTTTTAAGCTAGAGCAGGGCAGGGTTAGATAAGACTTGAGGAAGAAGTTCTTCCCCATGATGGTGGTGCCACATTGTAAGAGGTTGCCTAGAGAGGCAGTGGAGGCCCCACCAAACCTGGAGACATCCAAGGTTTGCTGAGCCTCTGAGCAACTTGATCAAGTGCAGGATGTTCCTGCTCACTGTAGGGGGTTGGACTGGATGGCCTGGGGAGGTCCCTTCCAACTCTGTAATCCTGTGATTAAGTTATAAATTACAAATGAGTTAAATAGCAACAATGAATTACTCTTCATAGCCTCCTAACAAACAAACAACCAAATTTCCACCAATAAATTCACACCAACATAAAGAGACAAAATCTCAGAGTACCAGAAAGAACAACTAAATTCCTTTGAAGTCAGTGTCATAACTGCCACACTTGCCAATTGCATCTAATCAAAACAGATGATTAATATACACATTACTTGACTCTTTAGGGTGGATAGCAGTCAGCCAGGCTCAGAATCCAACAAGTCAATGCAGAGAAGTTAAAAGCAAAATCCTAAACTCCTGGGCTGTGATGCCATGAAATGCTCATCATCCCAGTCACCGCAAAGAGTGGGTTAATGTAGCTCATCAAGCCTGACATGCAAAAAAAGAAGAGACCACATCTGGAATACTGTGTCCAGTTCTGGGGCCCTTAGTTGAAGAGAGGCAGAGAACTGCTAGAGAGAGTCTAGAGCAGAGACACAGAGGTGATGAAGGGATTGGACCGTCTCACTTCTGAGGAAAGGCTAAGAGAGCTGAGTCTCTTAAGCTTGGAGGAGACTGAGGGGTGACCTCACTCATGTTTAGAAATTTGGAAAGGCTGAGTGTCAGGAGGATGGTGCCAGGCTCTTTTCAGTGACATCCAATGACAGGACAAGGGGCAATGGGTGCAAACTGGAACACAGGAGCTTCCACAGAAGTATGAGAAGAAACTTTGACTGGGTGAGGGTGAGAGAACAGTGAAATAGGCTTCCCAGAGAAGGTGTGGGGTCTCTTTCTCTGGGGACATTCAAAACCCTCCTAGATGGCTTCCTGTGAAACCTGATCTGGGAGTTCCTCCTCTGGCAGGGGGATTGGCCT
The DNA here is from genome assembly GCA_013400935.1 of Turnix velox. Classification (NCBI taxonomy): domain Eukaryota; kingdom Metazoa; phylum Chordata; class Aves; order Charadriiformes; family Turnicidae; genus Turnix; species Turnix velox. Next base: position 163,811 of record VZTY01015775.1, read on the forward strand.
CTATCTCTTGAGGTTCCTTCCAGTCCCTTACACTGTGATTCCGGGATTTCTATTTAAGTTCATCCCGCATCAGTGAAGAGAATAAGATCAGACAAGGTTTTTAAGCACAATAATATCTCTCACTAGACTAACCAATGTAGTTGAGAGAAAATATTTGACTTTAATGTCTCATTTAAGGAAAAGGCTTCTTCTCCCCATCATTACTTCTTCCACTTATAGCTGTTCATTGATTAAAATCACTCTTTCAAATCACAACATGTATTCCATCAGATCTAGAGAAGTCCACTGAGGATTACAAGAAAAACCTGCAAGTTCCACATTCGCTAAGCAATTGTCACCAACACAGTTCCTCGCTAGATTTCCGAGGTTTCTCCTAAAACAAAGGAGGCCTCAAGATGCTCAGCAATCCTCAGCTAAAAGGTTTTAAACATTTATTCTTCAAGAGATGTTCCCACATTCCAGGCTAAAAGAGTTTATAAAGGTCATAAAGAATTCACTTATCTTGCTGACTGAGGCTTTTTTAATGCACTCTAAGTTCCAAAGGAATCACAGCCACAGCCTTTAGGCCAATGGGACACTATATTTTTCTCCCATTAGCAAGGATTGCAAATATCTACTACATTTGGGTTTTACTGCAGCAGTTGTCTCCTATTCATTACTCTTTCTGGCCAGATACAAAAGCACAGAGTGAGGAGGGCAGGTAGATTTTGTCCTTGACTCACTGAATAACCACACACTTCTTTCCCCCAAAAAAATTAATGAGAAAACTACTGAGGTCAAAATCATTCCTAAGCCTGGGCCAAGTTCTTCCTAAGCTGTAAAATACAGGACACATTAATTCAATGCTAAAGACCACTTTACAGAGCTGGAAGGACCATTCTTTCTGCCTAGGAGAAGATGTTTGGTTACAGGGGATCCAATTCAGCTGCAGCACTTATGGGGATCCATTAGATCCTCATGGTGAAGGGTGATGGAAGGAGTTGGTTTTTTAATTGTTTTTTGTGGAGGTTCAAGATTCCCAACTTAAAGCAAACTCATCATAGGTGACATCTCTGATCTACACTGTCATTCATCTGAGAATTCAAAAGCAGGACAAGCCTTCCAAGGATATTAAATTTGTTCTTTGAAGTAAAAAGGATTCTACAATGGATTCTCCATTAGCATTAATAACAAGATCCTTTGCTACTGGGTATTGTATCCTGGGCCTGCTAAAACCAGTATTTTTTTTCTACATTACCTTTTATAAGCTGAAATTGTCCCCACTATAGTTCAAATTGATTCCTGCTTTCAACATTTATTCCACATGTACCATAGAAACACTTTCAGTTAGATAGAAGCTCAGCATCTCTCCCACAAACCTCAGGCTCACAAAGCCATCAGAAATCCAACAGCATTTGTCAAGAATGATATTCACAATGCACTGAAGTAAAAGAACCACCCCAGCTATGAAGAACTTCATATAATCCACCTGTAATAGACGTAAGGCATGGCTCCATGAGGACACCCTGCAGAGGGATCCATGTTGTGTAGAACCCAAACATCTGTGTTGAAGCTGAAAGCATTTATTGCCTTCTTGTCTTGAGCTTGTCTTCTTTAGCCCAGGCTCTGACCACCCACATGAAAGGATGCCCTTTCTCAAGAAGGATACAAAGCTACCTAATCTTTTCCTTTCCATTTGCATTTTTATCCCATAATCACCTTAGCTTTGCCTTGTTTTGTTACCGTTCTCTATCCCGCTTTTCTAAAAACCTCCAACCGTTTGACCTCAACTCCTGATGGACAAGTGAATAAATAGCACTGGGCCATACTGGTTTGCCAAAACACAGGAAGAAGGTCAGAAACAACATTTTCTTTTGAGATGAAAAAAAGGAGGCAAAAACCTCAGAATTTTAATAACATCCTTGACATGAGAGCAACATAATACCAGCCTGAATTACACTTGGTACCAGGCTCTCATTGGCAAGCCTAGATTGCTTTGTTCCCATTCCTGACATCATATTCGAGACTGGGTTTATATTTGCAGAGAATGGGGCTGTTCACTCCAAGTCCATGCAAATCAAAGACTTGATTTATGCATCATTCTGCCGGAGGGTGTAACATTAAATTTAATTTTCTAAGAAAAAGCCTGAAGCGCCTCCACGCCTGGGGCTGACATTGTGAACCGGGGAGAAAGGTGCCCAAGAATTCATTACTGTTTCCAATATGCGAAATGCAGCATTTGAATGAAACATTTGTCTCTTGTCAAAAGGGAGTCATGTCTGTTCTTTGTTAAAAAATATTTCTTCCCCCCCCACCACCACCTCCACACACACACTTTGATTTTATTGCCAATTCAGCACATTGGGGAGCTGAGGTTACAAGCAGAGTTGAGGTTGGGATGAATTACTTGATGAAATGGAGAGATGTTGGTTGAGTCACAGCACAGTTGATGTTGGTGGGTCAAGTTGTAAGCCTGCTGGTAGCAACACTCCATCCCAACAATGAATAGTGCAGGTTTTCCTAAGCTTATCCATCAGTTTCACAAAAACTCTTGTCTTGGCTCAACAGAAGAGTCACCTATGCTCACTTCTACCACTTATCTCTGAAAACAAGCTTGGAAATACCAGGAAGTTCTCCCAGCTTCACACCAGTGCCTACCCAAGTTCAACTTCTCCATCCAAGGCTTTCCACTCTGTTGCTCAGCCTGGGCAGCATCAGATGAACCTCAGGAGCCTGGGCAGCACCAGATGAACCTCAGGAAGAGTAAGGTTGTCTGGTTCTGCAGCTCTTCTCAGATGGAGATCATTAAACAGTTCCCCCCCAAAAAACCTTTCCACTTTTCATATCTGGCTGAAACACACCAAGGAGCTGAAGAGACAAAGATCAGAAAGCAGAATAAGAACCAACTGTTCAAGATGGAAGCTCATCCTTTCAGCCCTTGTTTTTGGTTATTCCTCCTTCCCCTGTGCTGCTCTCTAGAAAGCTTATACAGCCCAGGCTGAGAGCACAAATGCTGCTTCTACTGTAGCACCAGAAAAAAACAAATTCAAGCATCCCCTGGGCATTATTACTACTCTGATAATCAATCTCTCTAATGTTTTCTATTTCACGCCAACTGAATGATTCCTCAGATGTTCCACACAGCCCATATTAAATGAGAAAGCCACAGAGACTTTTCATAATCATCTGGTCCGAACTAGACATGAAAAGCAGGAGGTAAGTCAGCCAGTACTGAGCAGTGCTGGAATTTAGTGTATTCAAATTAAGATGAACCTGATAATGCCATTTTGATTTGCACACTCTGCTAAACTCAGCACTTGGTAAAACCATCCCTAAGTACCAGCTGCAACCCAACAGCCCTAGCTGTTGGCACAGGAGATAGCCAAGCATCTGACTAGTGCACAGCCAAGTACAATGTAGCTTTCACCTTATGTTCCTGAAGCAGGCTTTAAACTAAAGAAATACCTTTTAAAAGAAGTCCTGGTAAGTAAAACTTACTGTTTCCAAAGTGTTTAGAAAAGCTCATGCAATTCTGAAGCATTTTCTCTCTTTGGATGCAATTTAATAAAACACAGGCTTTTGAGTAGTTGATTCTCCATTTGTGCTGTGTTTTGCATCAAAACCATTAATATTAAAAGTTCACCCAAAACTGACAGATTTTGGGGTCACAGGCACTATTTAAACTCTTCCCACAGGTGGCATTCTCTCTCAGGAAGGGTGTTTGTCCCTGGGGGCTGAGCAGGGAGAACTTTCCAACGGCACAGCTGTAAGAGTCATTCCAAAGCCAGATGGTCTCAACCTTTTCATTAGGGATTTGCACAACAGGACACTCCAAAACTTAGGCGAGCTCCTTGACAGAAGTCTGCAACAGCCTGCTGGAGACACAGAGCCTGTCCCCAGGATGGAATGTGGTTGAGGGAGAACTGTGAGGTACAAAAAGTATTGCACTGTTCCACATTAACAATTAATTATCTGGGATTATGCTGTTCTCCATGAACAGTAGAGTACTTGTGACAAACGGGAGTCACTAATGAAGCTACTGAAATTTGGGTGTCAAAGGATAGTGATCACTACTGCTACATGAACCTTAGGTTAGTCATTAAAATGTCACTATAATATGAAAACACACCTCCTAGCCCAAGGTTACGTGCCTCCAGGGAAGACCTCACCCCCAAACCTCAGTGGACCGTGACATAGGCAGGATTGAGTGGACTGTGACAACAGCTCCTCCACCCACTCTCATGACATGACACAGCACAATACTCCTGCCCATTCCATCCAGCAATAAAAATCCCTGCTTTCAAGGTCACCCTGGAGCATTCTGGTCCCATGAGGCCAAGCTCCTGCAGAAGTAGTTGGGGTTGCCAATCCTTGATAGACTCTGAATGGGGAAATCTGGGAGCTATTTGCTTTGTTCAGCTAATGAGCAGTAGGGCGATGAATACACATCAGGCAACATTGATCTGCTTAATTCATCATTTGTACATATGGATGGATTTAAGCCCCTTTTAAATGGATTCAGGGATTAAACACCTCCACCTACATTCACCAGCTGTTTGAAAATACTTAAGGGCATTACACACAGTTCTCTCCCTTAATTTCTGAAATTGCAAACTGACCCCAATTCAGCATTTGCAGCTTTTTAACAGCAAGATGGGTTTTGTTGCCTTGTTAATTAGTGCCAGTGCAAAGCTTGACTTGCAGCACTGGGGCCCTGCTTCCTGGGAAGCGGCAGGGAACAGGGCATTGCGAGCTGCACCCAACTTCACCCGAGGAACAAAAGCAACTTTGCACCTAACTGTTCAAAAATAAGGCATAAACCCCAAAAGTCTGAATTTTCAGAAGCCAAGCAAGAGCAGGTCAGCTACAAACTATGGTCAGAGCAATGAAAAAAGAGTAGAATGGAAACTATTGCCATTAATGGATCAGAAATCCTTTTCTCTTTGTCACTTCAGTAAAGGGTTTCCATCTACCACTACCAAAAAGAGTTTTAAAGCTTTTTTTTCCCAGAAAACTAACATGAATAGCCATGCAAGGCAAATAGTTGGCCACTTACCCCTTCTCTAGGAGACCAAACAGCTACCATGTTGACAGCAGGCCAACATCAGCCCTCCCAGGTTGTTTCTCAACTGAGATACACTCAGGCATTTGAAGCAGACATATGGGAATGACAAGCTGAACCCCCACCAGAGGATTTCAGAGTGAATATTCTCCACAAAGGCATCAGGTGGGACTGCTGCCTGAGCATGTTTAATAGAAAGAAACACTTTGATTTTTAAATCCCACAGGTGAAAAAAAAAATTTCTAGAAGAGTTTTGGTGAGTTGCTATTACAGCTATTTTCATAATCATCTAGGTTGGGACTTCCAACATCAAGTCCCTCCATCAACCCAACTCTGACAAGCCTTGTACCTGGACAGGAACTTGAACCCTTGACCCTCAGATTAGGAGTCTGATGCTCTCCCCACTGAGCAACTTTCTCCAATATTCCCCATTATTCAGGGACCTTCTCCCCTGTGACTCAGGTCTGTCTGTCCCTGCCAGGCCACTGGCAGCATTCAACCCCTCAGAGCTAAGAATTAAACCCAATGGATCCTTGTGGCAATTCACGCACTGCTCAGAAATACCTTTTACTCCTAATGTAATTTAGAAGATGCTTTTACTAACCTTAAGTGTGCCAGCTGCAGGTTTCTCCTCACACCTTTTTGCTTCCACATCAACATTCTACCACCCTTCTCTTCTGATTTTCAGCAGCTTTTCACTTTCTTCCACATCATGTCCATGTTTTCAACACCCCTTTCTGAGCCAGACTAATTTTTCTCTTCCTCACCTGAAGAGCTAAGGAGGAGCTGACTGCCCAGTGAAGTGCCTTAAATATTTTATGATATTTCCCTCACATGCTTTCAAAGTTTGCCACTGGGCATGGTGTTTAGACCAAATAATTCAGTTCCACAAAGAAGCAAAAGGAGAAATGCCCTTGTTATCCCAAGGGGCAGGAGCACAAAGGAAATGCCTCCTCATATCCAGCTGAAATCAATTCACAGTTTATATCCACCAGCTTGTGCTGACACTGGCCTCTCATTCCGAAACTTACTCTCCTGGCAGATTTATTTGGAAGCATGATATCACCTCTGAATATTGCTGGGCTAAGCAAGCCAGGCTCTCTCAGTTCTGGGATGGCAGTCACACCAGTTCTTTAATTACTCCCAGCTCCCTTCTTTGCATTTGATTTACTGAGGAGTTCATCTTTTGTGCACCACTCCTGCCTGAGATCTCCCAGCACAACTGCATCACCTCACAGCCCTCCACAAACCACACCTCACCAGGAGCAAGAGGTGGCTTCTTTCCTACAGCCACCTTTCCCTGACTGGCTCAGAGCCAGCCCATCATTCATTCATTCCATCCTTCCTTCCTTCCTTCAGATCCCATCTTCCTCACCTTATTATGCATCTACTTGCTCTATAAGGCACTGTGTGGTTGGGTGCTGTTGTAAAGTCATCCGTTATTTTACCTTTTATTATTCCAACCTCCTCTTATGGGGAATACCTTCACACTCCTCTTATTCCTACTGGAACTTCTGACTGTTAATTTGGGGGGTTTTATCTGTTTTTTGACTCTCCTGGCTACCTATACATGCCTTATAGATAAAGATAACTGCATCATCTCCTTTCCAACTAAAATCTATGAGTGAGAAGCACTCTAGAATATTTCTTCAGTGGGAAAACTGGCAAATATCCCCAACAGTGGGAAGGAGGAAGCCACAAAGGCACAAAGCAAGACACCAGTCTACTTACCCCTTGCAGATATTTTCAACTGTTTAAGTTGAATAAAAAGGAGATATTCCCCAAACTCCTTTAGGAGTGATGCTTTTCAAAATGTATGAGTGATTTTGAACTAAGGGCAATTCACAGCAGGTTAAGATGGGATGAGGAGCAATATCATCACCTACCAAGAGAAAGGTGAAAACCTCCTATGTTCCTAGACAAACATTGACTAAGCTTCCCCTTGCAGCCCTACATTCAGGCTCCCTTCCTACCTCTGGGGAAACATGGTCTTGGGTTCTCCTATTCCCTATTTTACTTTTGACCAACTGCATCACCCAAGGGTTGGTTAACTCAGGTGCTATTCAGGATTCACAAAGTAAATATGACCTCAGAATATTTTATTGCTCGTTGCTGGGTGACTGCAAAGACCCTAAAAATGCCTACATAATTAAGGTCAAAACTCAGCATACCAGAGCACCCTCTGCCTTACAAGAGACATCTTTCAAGGGCCTGTCTCTTACACAGGTTTAAGACAGATCCTTAAATTTCCATTACCAGCGTTTTCTCCCCCACCACTCCCCACCCCGAGAGTTCCCTGCATTTACATGGGTCAGAAATGCATCAGACCTCATTATATGAATATTGATCTCAAGAAGGAAATCAATGGGCACGAAGTAGCAGCATTTTCCAAATGTTTTTAAAAGGCCTATAATTGAAACTGCCTCTTCAATCTTGTGCAGGGAACATTGATACACAAGTTGCTGCTTCCCATCCCCCTGCTGGGGCAGCCTTTTTGGTGTACCATGCTTGCTGCCTAACGAGGTCAATCACAATTCATGTCTCCACTCCCTAAGAAGCTACATCCTGTGAGAAGAGTCTAACGTGTTTTCTATCACATTACATGGAGATCTTTAAGGAGATTTCCCTATTAAAGGGAGATGCTTTAAAAAAATACCTGGAGTGTTGTGCTCAGTTCTGGAGCCCTCAACATAAGGACATTGAGCTGTTGGAATGGGTCCAGAGGAGGGCCCCGAAGATGATGAAAGGGATGGAGAATCTCCCTTCTGAGGACAAGCTGAGGACAAGCCACCTGCTTTGAGGAGCACTGGTAAGATCAGCTCTTGGGAGATATTTTGCAGATTTACTTATTCCAACCTAACCAATGTAGTAGATCCCCCTAGAAATACCCAACACTTGACAAGGAAGGGCTCAAGATACTCACTGTCTTCAGGATAACGAGCTGAATGAGTCCACTCCCTGGTTTCACATCTACAAAAGGATGGATGGGGCCCACCCTGCAAACAATAAGAGCATTAAGCTAATTCTTTGAGATTTATGACAGACCTATTTGCCTTGAACACACATTCCATAGGCATTTGCAATAAATTAACTAGTGGAGAGGAGCTCCATGGCACAGAGACAGTATCCTGCATAATCAAAACACAAGAACTGGGTACATGACAGGACCAGCCACCACTCACTGAAGTGAGAAAGGTTGGAGCTTCAAGTGAACAACTGGCTAGAGTGGGAGCAATCACATCTCATGAGGTAGTAACATCCATTGGGTGCTCACTGGCTTCATGGATAACCATGAAAAACATTTTCTTCACTGACACCCTCAAGGAATGAAGGTGAAGAACAACACCAAGACCCTGGATCATTATAGAATCAGATTGCATTTAATGGGGAGGGACCTTCCAAGATCAGCTAGTCCAACCCCCTTCAGTGAGCAGGGACATCCTGCACTAGATCAGGTTGCTCAGAGCATCAGCAAGCCTGGCCTTGGATGGCACCAGGGATGGGGCCTTGGGCAACCTGTTCCAGCGCCTCATCACTCTCATGGGGAAGAACTTCCTCGATGTAAGGGGTAAATATTTAGTTTGTAAAAGGCAAAATCTGTTGGTTTGAGTATTGATGTAATGTAAAAGGTTTCTCCTTTTTGATCCCAACCCAAAACCAGAAGTCCTGGGCTAAATCTTTAATTGTTCAGCAATAAAAATCCCCTCAAACACATTGTTTTACCTAAGTATCTGGGGTTGGTGTGGGGCAAAGGCAGCAGATGGGGGAAAAGAGGGGTATGTGGAACCTACCTAGAGGCAAACTGGGGGGAAAAATGGAAGGACTGGAGTGTTTGCCACGAGGGTGGTGAGACTGGAACATGTTGCCCAGAGAGGTGGTGGAGGCCCCTATGGCAGGGAGGTTGGAACTACATGATCGTTAAGGTCCCTTTCAACCCAAGCCATTCTATAATTCTATGATTTTGTGCCTACCTCATCTGTAATCTTCAAGATTCAATGTAGTTTGTGTCATTGCTACTTTAGAACCTCAGCTATGATTTCTGCCCTTATGAAAACACACAGGTGGATTCATCATGATGTCCTACTGCAACAGAACAGCAGCCTCAGGGAGGAGAGAGGTTGACTAGGACAAGGCTCAACACTGAAGTCATTTAATGAAGTAATACAATTTTCTTTTTCCAGTGTAACAACTGCCCACTGAAACTGTCTTTACAGTGTTTTGCTGTGCATTACACGAACCTTCTATTTTTAGCCTTTCTGCTTTCCCTTATTCCTTCAGACGTTAAAAAAAATAAATAAATCCCCTTGCATTGGCCTCCAGAGCCTGTTTGGAGCAACACTGCGAAGCAAGTGACCAGACATAATGACTTTCCAAGGTCCTTGTGATTCCTTATTAACATTCCCTTAGCATAAGTCCTGACTTTATTATTGACTGCATTGAATACACAATACACTGACCTCTGCCATCTGCAACTAAATCTCTTCCTGCAGATCTATCAAAGTGATTTCATACATGGAGGAAGCAGAGGAAAACAAAGCAGGAGCTACTTATCTTTTGTGTGCCTTGAGAAACTTGAACACTCCAGGGGAAAGATCTCTTCCCCTCCTGCTGTTTGCAACATCCACATCTTCTTTGCTGCTGGTAAATGCTGGAGCATCATCTCAAAAATCCAGGGAAGAGAGGAAGCACCGTACAAACTTCCTCAATTTTTAATTAAATCCTGGTCTAACACCCATGGATTATTGTTTTCTTTCACAAAAAGCAAGCTGGAGCACAACCCCCCCAGTGTTAAAAGGGGATAAACAAGGTTATCAAAGGGTCAACTCAGGTGGAAACCACAGCAGACCCACTTCAGCCACACTGAGGAATTTGGAACAAGTCACTGCTAAACTTCATGCCCTTAAATGCAGAAAAAACTTGAAGCTTAAGCAGCTGAGAAGTCAAACAAGACATTGGAGAGACAGAAGTGAACACCCTGGAAAGCTGCTAATGTCCTGCTACTGAGGGTACTTTGTTGACAAGTTTCATTTTATGAGAACACAATTTGGCAACAATTTTACTGGAAATGCCAAAAAAGTAGTCTCAACTGGACACTAATGGGACATATTATTCCTATTATTCCATATTATTAGGCCAGAAGTCAACCACTTCTGCTTGAAACAGGTTGCCCTGAGAGGTGGTGGAGGCCCCATTCCCGGAGACATTCAAGGCCAGGCTTGTTGAGGCTATGGGCAACTTGATCTAGTGCAGGATGTCCCTGTCACTGCAGGGGGTTGGACTCGATGGCCTTGGAAGGTCCCTTCCAACCCACAAGCAATTCACAAGCAATTCCGAGATATGAACAATCAGGTTCAGTGGTTGTCCAGGCTTCATCACTGCTGTCATCTAATCAGATAGCTAAATGTTCTCCTTGAAGAGCTTGTGTTCGAGTAAAGCCACATCTTTCATTTCAGGTGACATACAAAGCTCAGGAATGAGGTCTCATCCTCCTCAGCTGCCCTAGAAACTCAGGAGAAAACAACTAAAAAATCCTCCATTAACTATCCGGGAGGAGGAACTTGTATTTCATTGACTGTAGTTTATGCAAATAGGATCCAAGGAATTAACATATTGGAAGGAGCTGACATTTGTCCTGATATATTGAATCATTAGCATGACAGAATCACTTAAGCTGGATCCACTAACATCAGGTTTCCTCTCATTATTGACCCCTGCAGAGTAGGCCTGACAAGTGGAACTGCTGCAAAGTTCATTAATAATGTGAAATAAATCAATTGTTCGGGAAATACTGAAAACAGATGACACCCAACTCAGACTTTCTGCAAATTCAGCAGATATCAGTTTCCATCAAGGACACTAGTTATAACAAATGTCCTTTTCTGACCTAGATTCAGGAGCTAGGCTTCACTCCTAGGTGAGCTCACATGGATACTGGGAATGGTGCCATGACTGGAAAAATGCCCTTCACTAGAAAATGAAAAGCTATATTTAATCTCTCACACACCCAACACAGATACCTGTAGAAATTTTAGTTTGCTTACTGACACCTTCAGCATCAATGACAGGCAGAGCCAGGCTTTGTTTTCATCAAGAAGGTGCAGGGAAATACATCTTCTCACTGACTTTTCCCACCACAACCATGGCCCAAGCTAACAAAGACACATTCTTCTTATGACCTCCAAAAGTAGAAGTCAAAGTCGTATGAACAGACATATTGAAGAGAAGACAAAAAATTAAGCTCCTCTGCTTATGTTACTACCAGATTTTAGAGGGCCAAATGCTGTGACATTCCCTACAGTGGAGTCAAAACTACAAAGACGGTCATTGACTTGATGAATGCTGCTTTTTTGTTGCTCACTAAATGTCTGTGAACAGATTGAGGGTTTCCTTAATGTATTCATGCTCCAAGTTCAGTCTAGTTTGGGATAATTTCTTTAACTGCTTTGCAGAGATGTTGAGTTTGCTCTGCAAGCTGGTCAGAAATATGGTAATTAAAGCAGAAAGCATCTGAAAAAGCTATGGGTGCACATCACACAGTGATAGGATGAGGGAAGTTTAATTCAGACAAAAAAGAGCACAGAAAAAAAATTACAGTAGAACCTGTGACAAGATGCAGTTGAGGTATAAAATGGACTAAGAAAATACTAAGAACCTAGAAACACAGCTTCATTAATATTGCAAGGAGGAACTGAGTAACTATTTACTTTTGGTTATTCTGATCACTCACCTGCAACCGGAACTATAAAAAAATCAACTTTATCATGACTTGACATTTATATGGGATATTAACACTTCCTTCAGAAACTCAAACCTTACTTTACATCCCTGAGACAGCAAAGAGGGTGGACAGTGGGCTCACTCCCACTAAGGAACTGGCATATTGGTGATCACGGCTTCACAACCACATCATGCTCTTGACAACCATCACCCCAAAAAATAAGCATTATATTTTCTGTAAAGAGCTGATCTTATGCAAAGATTAGCCCCTGCAGGTCAGGAAATACAAATTCCCCTGACTCTCAACCCCTGTGAGATGTGTCTTCAGCACTGCTTCAGTGCTGGGCTCCTAGTATGAGGGAGAGGATCGCTGTGCTCAGTCCAGCAAAGGCTCACAAAGGTGACAATGACAGGACTGGTCACACAAAGACAATATGAGAGCTGGAACCTTCCAGCCAGGGAGAAGAAAAGGATGTAAAGCCAAGGATGCTCTGAGCAATGCTCACAGACAGGACAAGATTCAACTAGTACTATCAAAAAACAAAGCTCATTTCTTTTTAAGGTAAGAAAAATGAAGAGGGTTGAAGTGCTGCACACCTCACCCAGACACACTGTAAATTCTCCACCTCTGTAGATGCTGAAAGCCTGACTGGAGGTGGTTCTTGGCAGGCTCTTCCCACTGAACCTACTTGGGCCAGGGCTGGAGGGCCCATTTCTGCCAGCCTCAACCCCTCTGATTTTATGGCTCCATAAAACACCTGATGAAATCACATTCTTTTCCTTAACTTCTCTGCCACTTCCAGCTGTCTTTTAGCTCATTTCTTCTGATTTAATTTTGGGCATACCTCTCTCCCCCACCATTTTCTCTTTCTTCCAAACAGAAGCAGAGCTTTTGTCTCGAGCAAATTAAAACTAATTTTCTAGGCATGGGGTGGAATTGTCACATCATTAAAACAGAGCTAATTTGCTTTACCATAGCCACTGTCCTTCATGGTTAAACAGGGCTTGTGAGCCTTTAGTCTCACCCTTGCTCTAAACTCCCAGCACAGCTAATACAAACAGCAGGACAATTTGTGAATGAAGATCTAAAGTCAGGGCTGCTTTGTTACAACTGATGGTAACTCTCCAACATGTCTGGCATCACATCACAGTTGATGGTCATTCTGGTAAATAGTAAAGAATTCACTACTAGCAGAGAAAGTGCTCTTTTGTGCTCAACCGTTACTGCTCTTGCTCTTTTCCTCCTATAACCTTACACTTGACAAGGTTTAAATTATTGATCCTGATATTTCTGTGCTAGCCCGTTAATTCACCAGTCCCAAAAATGATAATTATGATACTGTCATGACTGTGGTGGTCTCCACGGTGGCCTTTCAGTCAGATTCCTTTCATTGCTTCATCATTCTTTACTCCTATTGATTACTTTGGTCGACATCTTCCCTCTGGCCAGCACAGAGACAATGAGGACAGGTAGAGCAAACACTGCAATGCAGACTCAGCTCTTTGCTGCAACATTTGAAAGGCAAAGTGTTCCAGGAAGGCACATGAAGTGTCCAGCCAGGAGCAGGAGCTCTTGTTGGTGTGTGATACAGTGGGCATCCAGCTGCCTTCATGATGAGGACAGGGAGGTGCAGCCAAAACTCATCTCTTGGCCCTCTGGGTATTTAGAATCTGAACAAAGTGCTTCCTGAAACTCAGTTATTTTAGAATAGAGGCTGTTGAGTCCACCCCCCTGCAGTGAACAGGGACATCCTGCACTAGATCAGGGTTCTCAGAGCCTCAGCAAGCCTGGCCTTGTCTGTCTCCAGGGATGGGGGCTTCACCACCTTCTCTGGGCAACCTAGGCCAGTGCCTCACCACCTTCATGGGCAAAAACTTCTTCTTAATGTCTCATCTAATCCTGCCCTGCCCTAGTTTCAAACCACTGTCCCTTATCCTGTGGCTCCAAACAGTTCCAAACAGGCTGGCAAACAGTTCCCCCACTCTTTCCTGTAGCCTCTTCAGGCACTGAGAGGCCACTGTGAGGTCTCCCCAAATATTTTAGACTCAAACTCCATGTTCCTGGTGCACAAGCAACTCAAATGTGAAGCTAAGACACACAGGAAGGCTGAGCAGGGCTCTCTACACTTCTCCAGCACATTTAGCTTGTACTGAAGAGGCCCAGACCTGTTCCACTTTGATTACTTCTCTATTTGGCCACTATCACGCTGTAAATCCATAAACTTTGACACTTTTCCCAGGCATCTGGTTTTGCATCAGTTCCCAAGCTGGCTTGAACCATCCCTACTGTGACAGTCTGAATGGCCATACTTACTACTCAATTAAACTCTTTTCCCACTGGGCTACTTCCTTGCCATACCAAAGAAGCATCAGAAATTATCTTCGAACTTTATGATAAATATAGCAAAAATAATCGTTATATGCTTGCTTCAGTCTCTTTTATTTATGTTGACTAAACGGTGACCTCAATGTTTATAGAAATGCAAATAGAAAGGGTGAGTGTCAGGAGGATGGAGCCAGGTTCTTCTCAGTGACACCCAATGATAGGACAAGGGGCAGTGAGTGCGAGCTGGAACACAGGAGGTTTCACAGAAATAGGAGAAAAAACTTTGTCAGGGTGAGGGTGAGAGAACAGTGGCACAGGCTGCCTAAAGAGGGTGTGGGGTCTCCTTCTCTGGAGACATTCAATACCTGCCTCGATGCTGACCTGATCTGGGTATTCCTACTCTGGCAGGGGGATTGGACTAGATGATCTCTTGAGTTCCCTTCCAATCCCTGACATTCTATGACTCTGTGAAAACACGACACCAATTTATTCCCTTCAGACAGAGATGTGGACAGACTTGTACTTGCACCAGCCAAAGCCAAGAAGACAAAACTGTTTCACTTGACCTGGCCAAGCGTTCTCCCCTCCCAGTGATCTGGAGCACATTTCAAAGCTACACAACAATTAACTCCAACTTATGACAATGCAAAGGGAACTTCAAATTGTTTCAAGGCTACAAAAGCAATGGAGATGTTCAGACTGAAGCAGGAGCCTGGAGCAAGTCCCATAGGAAGAAATAATCAAGATAATGTAAATGAGCATAGGGCTAAGCCTAGTGTCCACAGACTGAGGTTTCTCCTGAGCCTCGTGTTATCTACAAGCCCTTTCACCACAAGCACCCCATCACCCTGTACTTACCTCACCTCCATGTTTCTATTTACAGCTGTATCTTTTCACCTTCCTTGGGTAAAATTTGCTTTTCACACACCAGAGGATCTCTGCCTGTCTTGGTCCAGCTGCGACTTCCTTATCAGCAAAACCCAAAAAGACAAATTAATCCTTTGTGCTGATGCAATTGACTTGTCATCTAGTTTTACAGCTAATTAGCTCTTTAGTAGATGATGGTGGGTGTCAGAGGTCACCCGATAGCTGATCCTGCTTAACTGACCGTAAATATTTCTTTCCAATCCTACCTCTTACTGCTACCTTCTCTCACAAATTAAAGACAGCACATTTAACCAGTTCATTCAGAATGGAAAGTATTAAGCCTGGATTAAAAAAAAAAAAAATAGCTCCATGAGGCATATAAATTGCATTTGGAACAAATGTTTCAGTGAAGAACTGATCTAGTAAGTAGGTGGATGCCAGTCTTGTCTTAACAGAGCCTGGCAATGCTTGGCTCAAATCAAGTCATCACTTGACATCTACACCTTTCAGTGTCAATATCTATAGACTGTGTATCATGTGTTAGAGGTGTTGCACCTGTGGTGTTCATCATCTGCCTCGAAGAAAGCAACAGAACACCAGACAAAATGAATAGTCTGCACCTCTCAGAAAGTCAAGGATTGAGTCCGACTCCCCGGCTGGAGCAGCAACACCCAGATCATGTCATACAGGAAGACATCCAGTCAGGGTTTGAATGTCTCCAGAGAAGGAGACTAAGGAGACCTCAGAAGATTTACAGAAGGATTACATTGACAGAACCTCAGCAGCAAGGAACAATCTCCTTGCATTGCAGGGAAGCTTGGGGAAAAAAAGGTTTAACCCTGATGTTCATGTGAATTTTAAGTTGATTTTACACTTATTTTGCCCTAGTAAAAACAAGACTGGAAGATAAGCTTCAGATGCACCAACTGGTGGCTAAAATTCCTGGTTCAGTTCTTTAAATGCTATCACTCAGACATCAAGCAGATACCTCTTCCCTCTTGCATCTGGTGTTTAACTGACAAGGCTTCTTCTCATCAACAGATGGACCTTTACAAGATTACACACACACAACTATACCCAAAAGCCCAGCTGATAACATGGTTTAACTTTGCAAAACATCATTTCTGTTGCATAGCAAGTGACAACAGTTTGGTACTTGGAGCTACCAGCAAATAAACAGCTAACTTGTTTAAAAATGGTCCCTTTCTCAGGAGTTGGGATCTCGCTGAGCTAAAGTTACTCAATCTGAAGATTTTGCTTGATATCTTTCTGTTATTTATATGGAGAAGGCAATTACTGATTACCTGATGCAATGCTATCCCAACGTTTTCCAGCTGTAGGGGGGAAAATTTTGGAGCACTCATTGATAATTTCTCCCTTAGTTTGATGGCCCTAGTGAAAAAGAATACATAGATAGGAAAGGCAAAAGGATGGCTGATTTTTCCAACACGTTTTAGAAACTTACTTACATCATCATAACAACATATTGCTTGTTCACACTTAAATAGATTTGGAATGCTTGTTACCAAGGATGATCTAGTGAAATACGAACTGTTTACAGAGCAGTTGTTTCTGTCACTGGCTAGAACAAGCTTCAGCAAAAATTTTAACTTGCAACATCATTCAGCCAGAACATCCACCATTTTATACTACCCTAATATTAGAGTTTTCTGGCATCCCTAGCTGTCTTCAGTGGCAATTGCTTGAAAATCATTTTGCTATCCTTTCTGTATTAAGAAATCAATGCTCCTTTTTTATCATTCATCTATCCAAAGATCCTCCTAATTTATTATCAGTTCATTAATGTACTGCCTAGTACCTTTCAAGATCATTAAAGAAGTTAAATAGTATCTTAAACCTTCTTCCTCAGTGTTTTGTCCCTTGGAGCTGCCTTGTATATCTATGATTAAATTCACCTTGCTGTTTCAAAGCCTGGTCACCCCTCACCTCTCCACATTTTTTTTTTAAGGGTAGAAGACTTGAATTTCCAACCTTAAAATTATAACTAATCATTTCTTCTGCAGAATCATAAAATAGTTTGGGTTGGAAGGGAACTTAAAGATCATCTAGTTCCAACCCCCTTGCCCTGGGCAGGTACACCTCCCACTAGACCAGGTTGCTCACTGCCTCTTCCAGCCTGGCCTTAAATGCCTCCAGAGAGAGCATCTCTGGGCAGCCTGTTCCAGTGTCTCACCACCCCTGTGGTAAAGAACTTCTTTCTTATCTCCAGCCTACATCTCCCATCTTCCAATTTACATCCTAGTCCTGCCATCCTAGACCCCATTAAAAAGTCCTACCCCAGCCTTTCTGTAGCCCCCTTCGGGTATTGAGAAGCTACCCCGAGGTCCCCCCGAGCCTTCTTTTCTCCAGGCTGAACAACCCCAACCCTCTCAGCCTGTCCTCTTAAGGAAGGTGCTCCAACCCCCTGAGTAAAAACATAGTTTTTAAAACTTATGTTCATCCAGCCCTATATCTCCTCCCCCTCTAAAGAAGAGGCCATGGAATATTTCTAAGGCTCTACCATGACACTGGAATCTATCCAGACTAAGTCTCTCTGCTTACCTTTGTGCTGTGCTTCAGCAGCCATCTAGGGGAACAAAACAGAGTTAAAGGATTAATTCTGTTGACATCATGATACAGAAACACTGATTTCTAATTACACTGATGCTCAAGTCACTTTTTTTTCCTCTCTCATTCCCAACACTGTCTTTTCCAGCCAAGCTGGTCCTTCAGAGACCTATTCCCATATGCAGTCCCAAACCCAGAGAGCCTCCTGCTTCCTGTTAGTATGAGTGTGAGGACTAAGTACAATAAGGAGCACTTTGCCAATTCCATCAGCTGCTAGTCTATCACTAACAAACCAGGGCAGCAAAAATGGCTACCCCATCCAAAGGAGATGACATTTCACCTGGCTCAGTTCACACATCAGACCTCACTTCTTCCTTTGTTTTCTTGTCAATCATTTGACACACACAGGAGTTCTCCCTGCAGGCAAGTTCATCCCGGCTATTCCTCTAGAGCCTCTTTGTGACAGCCTGTCCTCCAGCACGTCTCAGTGTAAGGCTGCCATTCACTGCCAACAGGAGATTAAATGCCTAGCTCTAAGAATCAGGCTGGGTTGATGTTCAAAGCAAAGAGCTATAGAGAATGAGATGCAGACCAGCCAAAGAACACCTTCAGAAGAGCTTGGATGCTGCCAGGATGGCATGCCAGCTCACTGAATACCAAACACTCTGTTCTCATTTCCACCCTGTACATCACACTCCATCTTTATACCTTCTCCCCACCTAGCAGGCCAGGCAGCAGGAAAAAAATGACAAAGTTCTGACCAAAGAACATGTACAATCTTCAGGTATCACTGACAGGCTGCCTAGAAAAGATGAGGTAATACTTGTAAAGATACATCAGATGAAGGGGAAAAGAGAGAGGAGCTGCTCTCTCCACTGGAAGGTACCTGGTTTCAGACTGGGTAGACCAAGAACTACTTTTGGTACAGCTAGTGGGCTCCGATGGCAAAAGTAGAGTTCACTGCCCCATTCATGGGGGAATGGCTTTGACTCACCCTCCCTTTGCTAACAGCAGGGCAGACGGACATTTTGGAGGGCTCCTCCTATGCCAGGTGCTGGTTCTGTGCCTGTCCAGGTAAGTTCCCAGGCACCAACTTGGGAAGCACAAGTCAAGACTTGCCAGGAACTGCAAAGCAAGTGAGAAACAGCCAGGACAAAGAGCTGACTCCATGGGCAGATGCTACACAAGTCATTAGGAGCAAAAAGAAAACCTGTTTAAGTTCAGTTACCACTTCAAATAAATGAGGTGAAGAATCAAGCGGTATCGGACAAAATGCCAAACTATGTCACTTCCTCCAGTGCTCTCCAACATGATTTTTTTTTAGCAACACTTGGCCAGACAAAACATGTCATTAACTAATTGGTGTGATGTATTCCTTCAGCACTCCAGCTTCAGTGCTTGGCAGAATATTCATGGCATTACAAAATGATCTGTTTTAACAGAAGTAATTGTGATCTAAATATAATTTAGAAATTTATAACTTAATTAAAAGCCTTACTACTGGTGGATTTTTAGCCATTATATGATTTTTTAATTTTTTTTTTTTAAAATGTAATCAAAGGTACATCATCCACACATACTTAAATTAGTAATTTATACAAAGCAAGGACTGCAGGAACAGTCAGCTCCATGATGTCAAGCATCCAATTGCAAGCTCTGGTCCCACTTGCTCCACATCTGCTGTGGATATAATTTGAAAGCTAGGGATGGCAAGATCAAGAGAGATCATGATGGGAAGAGAACAGCTATGAACAGTAAACTGGTTTTACTACTGCATACCTAAATAGGTGGAGATTAAACTGGGATTCTGGGCAGTGCTACCAGAACATCAACTCCAAGAAAGATGTTTCCAGACAATTTATGGGAGCAAGAAAAACAGCGGAGTAAACAGTTTGTGAGGTTAGGATTATTTTCAGATCCTTCTGAGGCCTTTTCTTCTTAAATCCAGGTAGAGTAATTGTACTAAAATCATGCAGAACATACCAAATTGAGGCAATACAAGCCCCCACTTCTGAGCTGCAGTGCTGCCTAGGTGTTGCTAGTAAGTTGCCTTAATTTATTTTTCTTTTTGCCACTATTTTTTTTGTAAGCAGTATGTTACAATGAGTTATGCTTTCTTCATGTCACAGGCCTCCTGGGCTGGTTTTGTACACAGTGAGATTTAAAAAAAAGCAGCTTCTGGCATTTTTCACATTTGGAGCAGCAGCGGCTTGGCTGCGTTATCAAAGCAGGGCTGGCAAATAGACAGAGCAGAGCATCCAGGACCCACCACAGCCACAGATGAACTAATAGTCCAGACACTGCTGGGCCACAGCAAGGAGGCCAGGAGGAAAATACAAACCTACAGAGACAAGGTTGGGCCATGGATGTAAAGAATCTGCTTTTCTTAGCAGGTGCTTTAAGTTCCAACATCTGCTGGCCAGATAAATCAAAGAAGCTTCTACAGCCATTTACGCAAGTGAATGACGTGAACATATAAATACACTGCAAGGTTCCCCCCCATCCATTAATGTTCTTGGCATTGAACCCATCAAGAAGGTTCAGTAATTTTTTTGTCAATTCAAAAGGTAAGCTTATGGTAAGAAAAATATCTAATCAACTGGTGTGATGCTTCTGGAGGAAAACTCAAAGACACAGATAGACCACCTCAAATACTACAGAAAACAGCTTCTTCCTACTTCAGATGTATTGCAGATTTAGCTTCCAGGTTTGGCTCCTGATTTAGTTCAGGTCAAAACCTCACCAGCTCCATTGAAAAGAGGATTTCCCTTCTTTTTATCATACAACTAGTGAGAAAGAAATCAAAGCTGTCCAAACACTCAGAACATCTCCTGTTTAAAACCAGCTGCTGCCAGGAGTGACAGCACCCCATGGTTGTGTTATAATTTACCATCTAATTATTCCATTCAAGCAAGTGTTTTTCTGTTCTACGGCAACTCACTTATTGTCCTGCTGTTCCAGCAGCTGAGCTCCTCAAACCTCATGCCACCCCTTTTCACACACCCTTACAGAGTAAGGTTTGGAAGGTCTCACCTCAAAACCACCATCCTGGCAAAAACAAGTTTGCAGAAATTTTTCACTTCTCTATTAGGAGCATTCTCAGGAACTTCAAGAGGTAAAAGCCATAACTAAGCTAAAAATTGAAAAAAAATTGATAAATTGATAAATGTTGATCCTGCTCACACTGGAGTGAGGTGTGAAAAACCTTCCCCTGAAACAGATCAGTCCACCACCACAACTGTCAAAGTGGAACATTCTCTGCAGTAGAGCTTCCCCGCTATAAAGCACGTGCTAAGGATGTTATTTAAAAGAATTAAGACTCACAAAAAACAAAGCCCAAATTAAGAATGTTTGTGGAAATAAAGTAATTTGTCACGGTAGAAAATGCAAGCAACTGAGTCTGGAATGCACACTCATAATGCATACAAGTAAAAAGTATATTTGGAGCAAAAGAGAAACTCAAACGCACTAAGAGCAGTAAAAAACACTACAGAAAATACACTCTGTTAGAATTTTATCAGTTTTGATTTGCTTTTTCCACTTCGAGCTCTCCTACACAGCACATGTTCACTCTTACCGCACTTACTCATTCCCTTATTTAGGTGATCTGAATAAGACCAAGAATAAAGTAAATAATGAAAAATAATGCCAGAGTTTGTCCCTAAAAGACTAATTCCTTTTGTCTTCAATAGATGTCACAAGATGTCACTGAATTAAAAAGTTATACTAGTGATTGATATGAAATCATTATTGCCCTAGATTTGACACAAACCATTTTGCAACAGATCAGAGCAAGAAGCTGGTCTGAAGTGACAAAGCACATGGTCACACCAACTCATGGGGTACCACCAACAGGGTTGGACATATCTGCTCCATGTCCAGCTTCTCAGCGCCTCCACCATATGTAGATGTGCTGCACAACTTCAGGAGATGTCTTCTAGAAGGACAAAAGCAATCACCTGTGCATCAAGAAATTAATTCTTCCTTCTCCACACACTGGTGATGTTCTTGGGTTCTTGAACAGTTCCCTGCATGCTTAGAAGGGGGGACAAGGAGCCAGTTCACTATCTGCAGCCCCTCTTCAGCAGCTACACTAGCTTTTTCCACCATCCTTTTTTTTGATATCAGCTCTCTGCCTTTTAAACCTTTCTTGTGCCCTGAGAGATTTGAGGGACAGTAGAGCATCCCTCCTGGCTGCCCCTCAGGCTTTGGCATGAAGATCAAACCTCAAGCACTGAGTGCATTAGCAGTCCCTCACACACTCCACTGAGTGGCATGAACACCACTGGAACTGCTCTTGAGGTGCCAAAACTTAGTGTGAATCTCACACAGGGGGTCTGTCAGGGGAGCCAAAGCAATAGCAAAACCATGCCTGGGTATTCCAGTGACTGCTGATCAGGAGTAACATGCTTTGGGTCTCCATTTGGTGGAATAAAAATTCCAAATACACACCAAACTAATACTTCATACAAAGCGAAGCACCTCTATTATTGAAGGTCTGAGCAAACAATGACTAGTAAAGACACTTTCTCAAAAGCAAACAAGGTCAGCTTAAATAGAGAAAATTTAGAGCACAAAAGTATGCCCTCATAATTTTGAGGGTAAACTGATTTGGAATATGAACATAAAACAGGGCCATCAGTCTCAAGGAGGAGGTGGATAGAATCGGTGCAGCCCCATCAATTTCAAAGGGATAACATGTCTCAGGACAGAAGAAGATGAATAGCAATCATAGTTGCAAAATTAATTACATACAGAAACACATAGCTGTCTGTTAGCATAAACCAAGCTAAAATAGGAAGACAGTTGTCTCACCAAAACTGAGTTACACTCCCCATATCAGCCCAGTTAACATGGCTAGCTGGATGGCATCCCTGGCTACTGAAAAAGCCTGCAGCAGAAGAGTTAACTGGGACCTGATCCCAGCAGTTCCGGTCTTATCACCAGCTCCTCCTAGGAAAGGTTCACGAGAAACCATGGCAAGGATCTAGAAGCAGATGCAGTCCTTTTGTTTGAGGGTCCTTCAGCCCCTTTTCCACTGTGGTTAATTCAAGACCAGTTAAAAAAATTATGTGCTGATTCCTGCAAACTAAGTGTTTANCTAGAAGCAGATGCAGTCCTTTTGTTTGAGGGTCCTTCAGCCCCTTTTCCACCGTGGTTAATTCAAGACCAGTTAAAAAATTATGTGCTGATTCCTGCAAACTAAGTGTTTAAATGTCCCCTCAAAGTCACTGAATGGTTTTTCACTCCAGCAAAACACCCCTCAAGGCTATGGGTGGGCTTAGGGGTTTTGGACCCAGAAGTCCCCTCATTCCTCACCCCGTGGGCTGTGCTCCACAACCAGCTTTACACCATAATTAGTGCCTCAAACCATGGTGACTCCATTTTTCTGTCATAGAAAATGCTCTGTTCCCTGAGATTCTGCCCTGGTAAGAGAATGTGCCTTCAAGTTTGTGCTGTGTGTACAAACTGGGAGTGACAACAGAGTGGGATTTGAGAACCTGAGGACTCAGGTCACTCCTGGGAACTTCTGAATCGTCATAAAACCACTGACTTGTCCCACTCTCTCTGTCTTTAAGGTTCCATTTCATTCTGGGCAACCATATTATATCAGGCTGTCTCTTAGTCTGGGGATTTTATAACCTTCTTAAATAGAAAGATGATTCTCTTGGCTGAGTTTTAGCTTCTAATCTAAGGGTCAAGATTTCAAGACCCTGCCCAGGCACAAGGCTTATCAGAGTTGGGCTGATGGTTGGACTCAATGATCTGAAAGGTCCCTTCCAACCTAGATGATTATGAAATTATGAAATGTTCAGCTTAATTCTAACTGTAAACACAAAAGGGAAGGAAACTGTCCTGGTAGAAGCCAGTGCATGGCATTTTATCACCCACCTAAATCAGAGCACTGCCTACCTCGTAGGAATTTATTAGAAATCTTTACGCTTAGCCCTCATGAAGCAGTTACTGGCACTCATTTGGCAAGATCTGCCTGGCAGCACATCCAGAGCCCTATCTGGATTTGTGCTGGTACCTACGACAGCAGAGAAACCAGTTAGGAGATAGCAACTTCCATCAGAAATAGGCAACTGATTTTTTTTAAACACTCATGAGAAATATTCATTTTCTGAGACTATAGCAATAGATGTCAAAGTAGCCTGCCTATCAACCTCCAAACACAGAGCAGATGTACCCAGAAACATCTGGATACAATTAATAACTAAGTTTTGCCAACTTCTTGCCATATGAACATACAGGTGGTTTCCTCCTACATCATGAAGTTTACAATCTGGATTCTGATACAGCAGATTCCCAGAGCAAAAGGCAGGGAGGTAAAATCCCATTTAAAAAAAATAGAGAGAAAAATCATCACAACAAGCTGCCTGAGCAGAGTTACTTCAGTTAAAAAAATAGAGATTACGGCTATAACTCATCACTACAGAGCAAAGTCACATCAGTTTGTCATCAAGTTCCTGTCCCTGCCACTGCTGAAGAACTTTGATCAAGACCTTTCATGCCCGTTCACAGGCTTCCCACTCTTATCTAAAGGCACTGGCCTTCTCCCCTGCCCACCAGATTAATTAAGATGCAGTCTTCTTAGGTAAAAAATTTCCTCCCATCATGTTAGCAAAGTCCTAGACCTTTCACAGCTTTATTCATCTAACAGTTTTTAATGGCGCATCAGCAGTCAGGACCAAAACCTGCCATGGGTTTATTCCTCACTCATTCTCCTGTAATAAAACAAAGTGCTCAGCTTAGTTTAAAATATAAGGACAAGAAAAAGTTTTGCTTATGCAGACCAAGCAATAGAGGGAAGAGGGAGCTTTGGGTGGCTTCAGAAGAATCCCAAGACCTAAAATGATATTTGAGAAAATGAAAGATAAACCCATAGACTCATAGGGTTGGAAGGGACCTTCCAAGGCCATCTGGTCCAATCCCCTCCAGTGACAGAGACATCCTGAGCTAGATCAGGTTGCTCAGTCTCAGCAAGCCTGGCCTTGGATGTCTCCAGGCATTGATGGGGCATCCACCACCTCTCTGGGCAACCTGTTCCACTGTCTCATCACCCTCCTAGGGAAGAACTTCTTTCTCATGTCTCATCAAACCCTGCCCTGGTCTAGTTTCAAACCACTGCCCCTTGTCCTGTGGCTCCATGCCCTGGCAAACAGCCTTCTCCAGCTTTCCTGTTGTAGTCCCTTCAGGCACTGGGAGGCCACCATGAGGACTACCAGTACCCAACTTCCACTTTCATTAGGAAAAAGAAGGGTACAGCAAATGCATTTCTTACTCCTCAGTTCCAGGCTTGATTATAGAGACACAAACAAGGTCAGCAAGAGAGATCAGTCTGGTTGCCTAAGGTAGTTCTTCCACTGCAGCCCTCAGTCTGCAGGTCCCTGAGATTCCACCACATTTCTGAAAGCCTTTGGTGGCTCCTTCACCGTTAGAGCCCTCCAACACAAGCTGCCTGTTTCCTACCCTCCAACCCATCTCTGTCTCTCTCCCCCAGTGCTGGGGCCTGCAAGGGAGAACGTCTGCTCCTTCCCAACTCTGCTCCTTTGAAGTGCCATTGATATCCAGAGCTTGGGGAGCCCCTGAATGGTAACGGCACCCTCCAAGGCAGCTCAGGCCACACTACAAATAAACTTGCTCTGCTGAACCTGCTCATGGCCGCGGCGTGCTAACGTCAGCCTGCCGCCCAGAAAGGCTACAGCAGCACAAGCATTGCAAAGGAAAATAAAATCCTCAGCATGGAGCCCCAGAGAAGAAAAACAGTGAGATATTTAAACCTAACAATTTCTTTTTAAATACTTGGGTGTTCTTTACGGAGGGAATTTCTCCCCCTCCCCCTGCTCCCTCGCCACAAGCGCCCAAAGTGTTACTCACTTTATTTACAGAGCTTTGATGTCAGCCTTCAAATTTTTTGGTTCAGCTTTCAGGAATGTGAGGGTCAACTGATTTTCTTCCTGGGGGACAAATTAGGCTGAATTTCATACTACCATTTAGAGCAAACAAGGAAATACAAGGAGGAATCCCACTTGAATTCCCAATAGCTTTTTAAGTCACCATCACCAAGTTTTGGTGCCCAACACCAACACAGACATTCACTGCTCATTTTTACACAGAGGTGTTTGCTCACTGTAAATGAGCAGTAGCAGAAATGCAGAATCACAGAGTGTCAGGGATTGGAAGGGACCTGAAGAGGTCATATAGTCCAGTACCCCTGTCAGAGCAGGAACACCCAGATCAGGTCACACAGGGAGGCATCCAGGAGGGGTTTGAATGTCTCCAGAGAAGGAGACCCCACACCCTCTCTGGGCAGCCTGTGCCACAGTTCTCTAACCCTCACCCTGATGGGAGTTTTTTCTCCTAGTTCTGTGGAGTTTCCTGTGTTGCAGCTTGCACCCATTGCCCCTTGTGGAGGTCACTGCAAAGAGCCTGACTCCGTCCTTCTGACACTCACTCTTTCTATTTGCTCTCAATAGTTCAAGAGAAAATTATATCCTTCATGGAGAGAAGTTGGGATCCAATGGCAGTGTTCTCAACATAGCAGTTTTATCACTAATATAACCAGGATAATCTCCCTAAAGTTCAATACTGTTTCAATTAAGAGACCAGAGGATATTCCTACCTTTTGTGTTTGCTTTCAAGCAAGCAAGAAACCAACAAAACAAGCGAAGGAATAAGTGCAACTCCAGTCAGACACCAGTGCCTAAGTTCTGCGTGGCTCATTATTCCCTCTTAATGTGCTTTTTAGGTCACACAAGTAAGCTCAGAAGTCACACTGATGTCACTTACTACTTATTCTCATTTTCACACTGCCACTAATCCAGTAAATGCATTTGAAGCCTGATCCCAGAGAGATTTAAATACATGCTTAACTTGAAAGACTCAAAACTTTTTCACTGACTTGTGGCTAATTGCACCCAGTGCTCTAAGTGGGGCAGTCAGCTCTTTCACAGGAAAGCTAAAAAGATAAATTCATTAATGTTTGTCTACAGCAGCAACAGTTGCCACAAAGAACAACATGAGGAAATTATTAAATGCATATTTATTGCAGAGTTTACATAACCCCTGGCACTGCGCCATGGCGACGGGATGAAATATAGTAGAGCTGTTTTGCACTTTGCACATGGCCCATGCTGTGCAATGAAGCTGCTGAGATTGGGAAGAGAAAAAAACCCCATGCTTTTGTTTAATTGAAACTCAGAGCAAGACAAGTACAGAGAGGGATACACACCGAGTGTGTGTGATTTCAAAGGTTAGGTTACCTTATATAAAGTACTGCTCAACTTACGAGAGATTGGCTTTCAACCTTGGAATATCACTTTGCTTAAAAGACTTAGGGCTTTGCTTATTTTTCCTTCACTTCTTTGCTGCC
Source organism: Turnix velox (assembly GCA_013400935.1). NCBI lineage: Eukaryota > Metazoa > Chordata > Aves > Charadriiformes > Turnicidae > Turnix > Turnix velox. The sequence continues at coordinate 190,706 of VZTY01015775.1, forward strand.
TCGTAGATTATCCATCGACCACCGTAAAGCCAGTGTATTTGCTGTAAACCATGGGCAGTCACCAAAGTCTTCAACCTTGCTTCAGCATTAAATCATCCAGAAGAGCAATTTATTGCTTCATATATTCCAACACCATGAAAAATATCCATTAAATCTCCATCTAGGATCCTGACCACGCTGCTTTATGCTGGGATGGCAGCCTCACATTGCAGCCTGAGACAGTGGATCACCCTCTCTCTCTTGCCAAGGTGAGTCTCATTCCAGCCTCCTCTGGAATCTGATTCCCAAAATGGACTGGGTATTCCCAGGTGTGGAAAACAAACAGTCCCTAGTTTGAGTATTCTTCCATCTCAAGGTATAAACATCGAGGCTGAGTTGGTACTTGCTCTGAGGGAAGAGGAACTGCCAAATTAATCCTCCACAAAGGACAGCACGCCCGCCACAGAAGCTGCAATAACACCTTGCTGCTAAATCCCACACAAGAGCATGAATTGAAAGTCTCCTAAATGTACCACATAAAATCAATTACAATGTCAGAAGCATTTAACTTGAGCTTTTTTTCTCCCTCCATGCCTGTACATCTTGCTGAAATAAGAGCCTTTCAGTCCACTTTGAGCCAAATCTGAGTCTAATGGATATTGCTTTTTAAGACACTAAAATCCCTTTTATTTCTTTCTTTGCCCATGTAGAGCAGGCTCTCATTAATGTACTGTGATTATTTTTTCCGTACTTGCTTCATCCACCACCACTGGAAACACCAATTAGGCAGTTCCAGCCTTTGGTGCCTTATACAGAGAGAGGATTCACAACCAGAAGCAACTCTTAATGTGCCCAGTGAGGATTTTTGGCAACAGCTTAGAGACCCCTTAAGAATAACACAAAAAAAGTTAGGGAAACCTGTTCCCATTCTGGCAGTGACCTTTTTAGCTCCAGGAAAACTTGGAGGCCCAGAGAACTTCAGGAAAAAAAGCCACGACACAACAGGTATGAGGATGACATTTCCTCATGGGCAGCAGGATTGAGAGTCAGAGGATCCCACCCTCCCAAAAAAAGGGGTGATAAATCTCAGTAGAGGTGACTCCAGCAGACAGCTTTTGCCACCTTGGAAGTTTGGGCAAGCTGCCAGTAATGAAGATGTATTAATGCTTAATGCAGCTTAATGTAATAGGTGTCATGTTCATAATTTACAGAAGCTCTTTCTAAAGCATTAAATTCATTTATACTCCTTAAAAGCTCCTCAATCCTCAGGGCTAAGTTAGTTTCGTTGGTGGGAGTGGGCTCTTTTTAAGGCTCAAATGATATATAAATTGTTAACATATCCCAACTCATCCATTAGTGCGTGTGAAAGCAATAAATGTGCCAAAGAAGCAATAACATGATCGAGGAAAGTCATTGTGGTCATTAGGGCTGAAAGGGTTTCATTTATGGTCCCAAAGAAAAGCAAGGGTATAAAATAAATCTTGGGAGCCCTGATGACCCAAAGGTTTGCCTTCTTATGCTCAAGTTAAATAAAACCACTTTTTTTTGTTTCATAAACAGCTACACATTATGCTATTAGCTTCACTGCCACCCAGATGCCAACCAGACTACCTGCACCTCCCTATAGGAGCTCAGAGGCAACCCACAAGGTTTGGAGTCCCCTGGAAGATCTCAAAATAGATAAGAAGTCTGGCTACAGCTGAAGTTTTGAACCAGTGACAAAACACCTCTGGGAAACCAGGATGTGACAGTTTAGATCACTAAAAAATTGTCAAATCCATACTTGGAATACTGCAGTTATAGTCCCCCTAGTGACAGGAATCAGACTGACTGACCACGGCCTAAAATACAACAGTCACTCCTGATGCAAGTGTAGGTCAATGTTATTAGAGCTTCATCACTTTGCAAATTGAAATCATCACATCATTTTGCCTTTTTGATTTTATTCTTTTTTTCCCCCCCAAAGTGATTTCAAACAGCAGCTGTTCCAACTATTCGGGAAATATCCAGCCAGGGTCAGGCAAGTTGATCTGTGGTCCTGCTGAGAACAGAGTCTAACCAGAAGCTCACCAAATAGGAGAAAGGCTGCACAGAAGATTATTCTACCTGCTCCTTGTCCACCTTGCCCTCAAGAAGCAGCAAGGAGGGTGGGTCATTAGACAAGGAGCTGATCAAAGACTCCACCACCTGGCTGGCAGATGGCAAGAGGTGATTTTACGCCTCTGCTCTGGGAAGACTTCACCTTGAGTACATTATTCAGCTCTGGAGCCCTCAGCACCAGAAGGACGAATAGCTGTTAGAGGGGGTCCAGTGGAGGCCAAAAAGGCAATCAGGAGACTGGAGCCCTTCTGCTACAGAGACAGGCTGAGAGAGCTGGGGCTTTTGAGGCTGGAGAAGAGAAGGCTGCGGGGAAACCTCACGGTGGCCTTCCAGTACCTATATGGACTACAGGAAAGCTGGGGAGGGGTTGTTTGCCAGGGCAGGACAAGGGGCAGTGGTTTGAAACTAGAGCAGGGCAGGGTTCGGTGACACAGAAGGAAGTTCTTGCCCATGAGAGTGGTGATGCACAGGAACAGGTTGCCCAAGTAAGTGCTGGATGCCCCATTCCTGGAGATACCCAAGGCCAGGCTTGCTGAGGCTCTGAGCAGCCTGATCTAGCTCAGGATGCCCCTGCTCACTGCAAAGCCTTTGAGCACTACATGGCCTTTGAGCAACTTTTCCAACCCAATACCTTCTATTCTACAGTATAGTAACTTATCAGTACCTGAGGGGGTCTGCCAAAAGGCAGGGGTAGGACTTTCTAATAAGATATCTGACGGGAGGACCAGAAACAATGGATGTAAATTGGAAGGGGGTAGATTTAGACTTGACATAAGAAAGAAATTCTTTACAGTGAGGGTGGTGAAACAGTGGAACAGGTTGCCCAGAGAGGTTGTGGATGCCCCTTTTTTGGAGGTGTTCAAGACCAGGCTGGACAAGGCACTGAGCAGCCTGATCTAGTGGGAGGTGTCCCTGCCTATGGCAGGGGGATTGGAACTTCATGATCTTTAATGTCCCTTCCAACCCAAACTATTCTATGATTCTTTAACTCCCAGCATCAGAACACTCTCCTTCCTCCTTTTGTTGTTGGCCTAGTTTTTAAAATCTGTGTTTCCCACCACAGCCAAGAGCAACACAAGGAATCCATACCAACCTTTTAACAACAATCAGCCTCTCAGTAACCAGTTGCCTGTTCCTGTGTGACTGGGACACTGTGGAAGCTGTGCCTCCACACACACCCCACAGCGTGACCAGAGTGTGTCTAACAACCCGTAATTAAGTCATGTCATGTCGCCAGATTTGACTTGGAGGAAAAATGCCTACAGTAATTGCATTTAGTTCATCTTGTAGCATGGTCCCCATCATAACCGCTAATTCAATTGTACCTCCGTTCTGCCAGCTCCTTGCCATTAAGCACACATTTAATTACTCCAACAAAGAATTAATACGCAGCACACAAAAGGCAGGAGGGCTTGCCGTGCCAGAGCACACAGCTGCCCCGCCATTTACTGGGGAGATAAAGAGAAGAATATCATGGGGCAGTATAACCCTGTAACAAATACATCATTATTAGATGAACATTCGGGATTTTATTGTTGGGGGTTTTTTTTAATTCCTTTTCCTGCCTGTTATTCGCCACTCTGCCTGCCCTATCTTCCCCTGGCACCAGAAAAAGAGTTATAACAGGCAAGTGACAGCTCTGCCATTGTTGTCCTGGTGATGGCACTGCTGTGTATCCCCCCCTTCCACCCCCCAAAAAGCTTGTAAGGTTGCTCTTATCTCGTCTCCAGGCAAGGGCTTACAGCAGCTACATTACAACATCCTGAGATAAGGAGCCCTGCTTGACATGATTTCTGCCT
>VZTY01015776.1:0-45994 GCA_013400935.1 Turnix velox
CCTGCAGAGGTACGTATGGGGACGGGGCAGCCCCCGCCACTAAAGGTGTTTGCGGGGATTGTGCCGAGATGCTTGGCGCCGGGAGAACCGGGACTCCGGCCCTGCCGAGAAGGGAGGACAGCGTTAGGGCGGGCCGGCTGCCCGGGCGCTGTGTTAGCGGGGCACCGGGGATGCATCTCGGGCTTCCTTATGCGGATGATGAGGGGAGGCGAGTGGAGATCCATGTAGCTCCCTGAAATACAGGCGGCTTTCCCCTTGTGCAGAGGGAGCAGCTCAGAGATTCATGTGGTTGAGATTGGCCGGGGGTCGTCTCTTGCCGGCGGGGCGGCGGGGGGGGACGGGAGGGGAACCCCATCCCTGGCACACCCCCGCAGTGGCCGGCTCAGCCTTATCTGCCCGTGCCGCAGCGTGGCTTCGTTTCCCGAGGAGAAGGGCTGTTTAGTTTGCAGCATGTGGGGACACACCTCCCCGCAGCACCAGCTGCCGCCGGTACCGGTGCTGGCATGTGCTCTTGTCGGGATGAGGCAGGGAGAGCTGTAGTAAAGGCTTCTGGAATGGCCGTGCTCAGACCCTCTTGGGGCGGGGAGGTGGGGGGTCCATAGGGCCTTTTACTAAGTCAAAGGATCATAGAATCGCCTTGTTTGGAAGGGACCTTTTAGATCATCTCTTCCAGTCATCAACAAGATGACTCTGACAAGAGCTATCCTTAAGCCATCGCTCTAAGTGTTTCTTTCTTTTTTATATTTCCTTTTTTGGCTGCTTTCAGTTGTCAAAATTCCATGCTCCATACTTCCCCAGCCTCATTTGAATGGGCTGGATATCAGTCTTTCATGTAATTTACGAATAGGTAATTTAATGTGCTATTTCAGCAATGGATTGGTGTTACTCTTCTAGCAGAAGCTGCAGAGCTGCTGCTTACTTAGACATGATATTATAGTACCTGAAATTACTGCCCAAACCATTTATTGTCTTGGTAAAGTGCAGCCCTCTGCAGATAGATGTGGAAGAAGTCTCTTTTGCTGTAATGCAGTCATGGGGTTCCATGTTGATGACTGCAGAGAAACAGAAATGTGATTTGAATGTCTTAAAGATGTTGTCATAGTTCCTACATGAAGGACAAGTCTCACATAATATTTTTAACCTTTTACTGTTCCCAAGGCTGTGTGGTGACTGTCAATGCAGCGGTCAGACCAAGTGGTTGTTATTGTGCTCTTGACTCTTCACCCCAGGGGAAAATAGGTTTTACAGGGTAGCTCTAATTAGACTCTTTGTTTGTTTTTTTTCTCATGAGGATTTACTCTCCATCAGTTGGAAATGCACTCTGCACTTCAAAACTTCAGATTTTCTTTATACTCCTGTTAAACCTATGTTGTGGTGTAGAAGTATTTGAGTTTTTCAGTTAATAAAAATAGCTATTTACAAAATTCTGGCTCTTTCCCATCTCTCCTTAGTCTGTTGTTAGGATTTATGTACTATATTTTTAGCATGTAATTTTTTTTGGAACTAAGGCCAAACAAGCATGGACTCCCAGATCCCTTATCAGTGCCTTAGCATTCTGCAGGTTGCACTTTTAATTTCCTGTTGTTCTCCTTGGAATGTTGTTTTCTCCCTTCTTAGTGCAGAGTGTTACTGTCAGAGAGGGTCTCTCTGCCTTTGGGCCTTTTTATTTTTGTCTTCAGGAAAAATTATGCCTGATGATGGTTAGTACCAGTGTAGGTAGCAACCTGCTTGTGGCTCCTGTGCGGTGCTGCTCTTCCAATTCCTCTTGCTGGGTCTAAAGCAACAAGTACTAGTAGTGGCCTCTGGGCACTTCCCAAACTGAGACCATCCTTCTTCCCCTCTCATGAAAGTGAATAAGCTGCCAGCACTGATAATTTTTGATTCCCCTTCCTGGGCAGATAAACTCCCTCCTGCGTGTGTCCTGCAGAGACAGAAAAAGCTGGGAGCATTTTAAGAAGCTGGGACATTTAAATAGCATTTGTCATGGGAGTGTCAAAGTTTTTTATCTACCAAGGTATTGGTAAGCTGTGAGTCTGACTTCTACAAATCATAGAATCATAGAATAGTTTGGGTTGGAAGGGACCTTAAAGATCATCGAGTTCCAACCCCCTTGCCATAGGCAGGAACACCTCCCACTACATCAAGCTGCTCAGTGCCTTGTCCAGCCTGGCTTTAAAGACTTTAAAGTCTTTAAAGACTTCCAGAGAGGGGGCATCCACAACCTCTCTGGGCAACCTGTTCCAGTGTTTCACCATCCTCACTGTAAAGAATTTCCTTCTTATGTCAAGTCTGAATCTACCCCCTTCCAATTTACATCCATTATTTCTGGTCCTCCCATCAGATATCTTATTAAAAAGTCCTACCCCTGACTTTCTGTAGGACCCCCTCAGGTACTGATAAGTTACTATAAGGTCCCTTCTGAGCCTTCTCTTCTCCAGGGTGAACAGCCCTAACTCCTTCTTCATAGGGCAGTTGCTCGAGCTCTTTGACCATCTTCGTGGCCCTCCTCTGGACCCACTCCAACAGCTCAAATCATGTAATGCACTTGTGTAGAGCCATATGCACAATACAGTATACTATATATAGATGTCTACAGAATGGCACATGATGGGATATGGTGGCCTGCTGCAAGGGAGTGACAATGGGGACATCAGGGTTGTGTTTCATTGCATGGGAAGAGGTAGAAGCTGAATGTGTTGAACCTGCGACATAGGTACCATATTGCACAAACACTGAAAAAGGCACCTGTGAATGTCACTGGGGTTGCATTACTGATTTTCCAACAACCTATCCACCAGTAATTCTTGTGTTGCTGAATAGCATTAGCTTACTTTAATAGCCTAGATACTAATGCTGATAATGTTTATCTTAATTCATTTATTCTAGCTTGGTCTCTTGCAGATTTAACAAAAGCTTTGTGCAGAGCTGTAACCTGTGGCTGCTGCTTTTGTTGGTCACGTCTGCCAGTTTCTGTAGGAGATAAGAAAGGCAGTGACCTCTCTCTGGCTTTACACTTTGCTGAAGCGAATCGAGGCAAGGGGAGAGTGAAGCTATCAGAAATATTTTTAGAAAGTGCATCTGATAGAAGTAGGGAATGTGACTGATCTGTTTCTAACCTGTACAGCCGCAGTTGTCTGCTCATTTGCAGTCATTATCAGAGTTGTTAGATTCACCTTTCTGCTTCCTTTGCTTGGGCTCGTCGAATCATATAATAATCATAGAATGGTTTGGGTTGGAAGGGACCTTCAAGATCATCTAGGTCCAACTCCCCTGCCATGGGCAGGGACACCTCTTTTACAAGTACTGATTATTTTAGCCTGAGAATACTCTTTGTGTTCCACCACTTTTTTTTAATGTTGGAATGGCTGCTGTGAGCATTTCTGTGTGTTAAGTTGCATTGCAAACAAACCTGATCCTTTGGACTTTGTTATCACTTTCTGTACAATGAACCAGGAGTGCCTGGCAAGCCCTAGTGAAATATGTTCTGGAATATGTATGTGAAGTAGGTTAGGTTCTCTGATTTTGTTTGTTGGTTTTGTTGGTTTTTTTTTTTTTCTGCTGGAAGAATGAAGAGAAATTCAGCCCTGTGGTTCTCATCATCTTCAAGTTATAGTCTAAGTCTGCTACAAGGTGCTATATGAATTTTTGGCCTTCCATGCTCACATTTGACCCATAATTGGGTACCCTGTCTTGTCACAGCTGTGACATGATAAGCGTACAAACCTGTGGAATCTTTTCTTGGGTACCACTTGGGGGGGGTGTGTGAGGGGCTCTGACTAAAAAAGGAAATTCATGTAGGAATTTTCTGTAGTGGTTGCCCCAAGCATCCACCTGATTGAGCAAGAAAATATGAATATTTACCAAAAAGCTGGGCCTGTAGATAACTTTATTTGGACCATGCAAGCTTTTAACAAACACTCCTGAAATCGAAATTGCTGGTTACCTAGTAACAGTTATTCACCGTTGTAATGCAACAGGTATATGTGTGTTATGCAACTTCACACTGTTAAATTCTGAGAAGAGGTGAGACTTTGGCTGGTACAACATTCTTTCTGCCTCTTTCCGACCCATTTTCTAGTTTTATCCTAGGGAGGACTACTGCCAAACCACAAGCAGAAGAAAAGACACTGCCCTGTGTTTTAGGATAAGCCTGAACTAGTTTAAGAAGCAAAACAACAAAAGCGAGCTATTTAACATTGACGTCATTTTATAAAAGATAAACATATTTGCAATCCAGGAGGATAGTAAGTGGAAAATAATTATACAAAATTATGCTGTTAAGAGTTCCAGTAGATTCAGATAGGTTAATATAAGTGGAATATCATCCTCTCGCTCACATTGGCAATTAATCAGCAAGAAGTTCTTCTCATTTCAGCTTGCCACGGGTAGCCTAGCCTGTACTTCTCACATGTGGCTTTGAAGTGGAAGGGGGTGTGTAGGAAAGCTTCAGTGTGTTACGTTTTTCTTCAGTGTGTTATATTCAGGCAACATGCCTCAATCTCCATGGCCACTCACACACATCTTGCTTGGTTATGCCAGTGAAAAATGCAGTGTGTTTCCAGTGCTGTGTTGTATGTTAGTGTTTCCTAGAATTCAAGGGCTTGTGTGGAAAATAGAAATAGTACGTGCTCTGCAGATGTGTGACAGAGTAATTCCCCATATTCATCACAGCTTGTCTCTGCAATATAGTAATATTGGCATGTTGGTTGCTAGAGAAAACAAGGCACAGAAGTTCATGCTTTTGGAAGGCTAACAGGGAACTCTCCCCTGAAGAGATCCCTTTCTGCACCTCCATAGTTACTTTGCTGCACCCTGTGATCTCACAGGCTTAAGACATGACTTTGAGAGACCTCTGCAAAAAGCACTGCTGCAGACACAGCTTTGGGGCAGGCAGCAGGATCCTTTGGAGATTAATATTAAAACCAACACAGCCTACCCTCACCTGAGGTGTTTGAGATATTTTATAGAACATCTGAGCTCAGAATAAAGAAGCTACGTTGTCTGCCTAATATTTTGACATGTGGCCCATTGTAAGTAGCTTACTTGGGTACTTAAGCATGAGCTCAAGTTGCTTTCAGTGGTAAGCATGGTTGGTTAGTGGTAACTGTTGTAAAGACTGGAGATAAATATCTGAAATGATGTTATGGTTTTTGACTATAGAAGTTGCTCTTAAAATTGTAAATCTTTGCATGGAATTAACTCATGCAGAGAAATAGCTATAAAACATTTGTTTACTAGGCAGTTACTATACAGCACATTCTTTTCCTCTCTGAGGATATGAAGGAAGGGTGATCTTACTCAACAATTGATGGTAAGGGCTGACATTATAATGATGACCATTATGTCACCACAGTGTTAAATTTGTGGTTACTCTTGCATCAAAGAAGGTGTTATTCATTTTCTTTTGCATAACATACCTCAATATTCTTGCTTTATTTGAAGAAGCTTATGTTGTTTGCTGTTTCTCATTTGCAAAAACATTGGCTTTTACCCACAGCTGTGGAACACAAACTATGAGTAAATCACTCTACTGAGAAAATAAGTATGCAGTAGATTTTGATATGCATTTTCAATCTTGAATTTGTCACAAGCTTGAAATAACTTTTATGGGGAAATGACTTGGGATGGAGAGAGGGAAATGCTTAAAAATTTGTAAGATGAGATACACAGCAAAAATCACTACCATGGCCTCAAAGTTCAGGCTTACTTCAAGCTGTTGTTAATGTTAATGTCAGAAAAAATAGACAATATCATTAAAATCTCCTGCAATAGCAAAAATGGCACATCTGTTAGTCCAGGGCGACACAGTGATTCTAAATGGTGGGAAGATAGCAAGAGGAAGGTAACTTTGAAGTTGAGTCACTCATGCCTAGTTTTCTTTCTCCTTCTCCCAAAAGCTGTGTTAATTTTTGATATGGTTAGTGATTTGGTGCCACTTAGTTTTCAAGGCCTTTTAGTTTGATTTCATGAAAACAGCAGTTTGATTGCCTGAAAAAAAAGGTATTCTTAATAAAGAATAATTAATTTCTTTTGAAGTCTAGATTATCTGAGTTGAAATAGAAAGCGAGGCACTTCCTTATCTAACTTTTGAGGTCAGAACAAATAGAGCCTATGGCAAGGCATTACGAAAACATGACCTTGGCTGAGCAGCATGACCCTGCCACTGTCTAGACCCTTCATCTCTGGTGCAGAGTGTTGACACTTGAGTCAAAGTACACTTCCATGATTGTTAAAAATAAAACAACAAAACAAACAGAAAAACCCAAACCTTAGCATTTTTGCCTTTATTTTCTTTCTTTTTTTTTTATTTAATCAACAAAGTGTCCCATTTAACTTTTGAAGAGAGATGAGGAAAAAAAGTAGTAGCTTTACAACAGAGGTTGTAGTGCCAAGACAGAAGGACTGATGATAATTACATGCAAATAAAACAAGGAGGAAGGTCCCTGAGGCACCCTGTGACCTGGGTGTCCATATAGTTTGTGGGTGATCCCATGTGCATGTTAATAATTTGGGAACTCTCCATCTGAATGGAGGCTTTATAGATTAAGCTATAGAACTTGCTCATTCTTTCTGAATGGCAAGATGAGACATAAAATATTTTTTAAAGGGAAAAACGTCTATGTGTATTTGAGAATGCAATGGGTGAGCAATTGTTTGTAACATTACTGTTGTAAAAAGGAGAGGCAAAAAAAAAAAGGTAACTGTGGTTATCATTTAACAGTTAAACTTCACCCAAGCTTTCCTATTTCCTTCTTGAAAGAAAGAAAGGGTGTATTGTGTAAATGCTGTAAGACATGTGCCTGAAAATCCTAACATGTACTAACCTAACTGATGGGCCATACTGGTGTTCCTTCCAGTCTGTAGTTGTTTTGTTAGCTCAGTGGGATCACAAATACTATGTTACTTCTTTACCCATAAAATAAAGAGAAAGGTGTTTTTCCATTTGGCTGATACTTACTTGTGTTTTTAGCAAGAATCAAGTGATCTTTAGGTGTTCTTTATCAGGGTGAAAAATTTCTCTCACAAGTATTGAGTGAAAGAGCAATTAATTTCTGTTTCTAGGAACAATTTATGTTTGCGAAGAGTGAGACTGGTGTATTTTGCACTTACCTGCTTGGCCAGGTAAAAGGTGATTGTTGAATAGATATTTTTATTTCAGTGCTTTCCAGCCAGAAATATGTGTAAAGCTGGAAAAAACTGTGAGGGTATAAAACCTCCAAAATAAACAAAAAGCCCCCTGGTTTACTATGAAACCAGCTTGCTTGGATAATTTTTTTCTGGACAGTGTAGAAATGCAGACTATACAAGGGGTGCAGATCTGAATGACTTGTTCCCTCTGTGCTGTGGATGGTTGACTTTGTTTGCTAGGTCACTGTGCCACTTTCCTTTTCTTCTTTAAGGATCATACACACCTTTAACCAAAGAAGAATTAGCCAGTCCAAGTACAGTACAGTTAAATGCTTGCTAAACCTATCTTAGTGACTTCTGGCATTTTCTTCAGTACAAGTTGTTTTAGAAAAGAGCTTTTCTTTTTTCGCTAGCACAGTGTGAGTGACAAAGACTCCTATGTGGAAGGTTTTAAACCAATTTCTACCATTTGTGATCACCACTGGTGATCATTCATGATTCATATCTTGAACATTCTTCTTGCTTTCTCATCTCTTTTGTATCCAGAACCATATAAATGAGTATACACAAGTTTAAAACCTCTAATGCACAATTTTATTTGTGCTTGTGTGTATGTTACAAGCCCATCAATTCATTACTTTAGAGATGAATAATTTATTGTATCATAAAGCATTTTAATCCTTGTGCAAAAAGTGATTGCAGTAGGGCTTGATGGTCTCACATGTAGATTGAGGGATTGTGAGTTATGTGGAATAGCTAGTTTGAATCTGTGTGTAACAAGTCCAACTCATGTCTTGCAGCTTGCAGAGATGAGTTGATTAAAGTGCATGAAGTTAGGGAAAGATGTTTGGGATCTGGTGTTGTTAATGATGAAGGGGATATGGATAACGTGCTTTGTTTAGGTGCATGAGATCTTTTTAAAGTTAAAATATTTTTATGGTTTTCTGAAAGTCTAGATTTCATACTAGGTTAGTTTTGAGCTGCATGTGTAAAACTGCAAAGGACTATTGGATAAGAGATTTTGCATTACTACAATTATTATTGACCATGTGAGAGTTTGAAACATGATGATGTAAATGAAACTGGTATTTGGTTTCTGATTTCTCTGGAGCTTTCCCCTTCCCCTCATCCCCCCCTGCTCCATTCCCAGCTAATGTTCTTAAAATACTTGTTTCTCCTGGGTTACTTTATGTAAGTGGATAATGTCATTTTTGTGTAGATATTAAACTCACTTGAATATGTTCAGCTGCTTTTCTTCTTGCTGTGAAAGAAAAGGAAGGAAATGCGTGAGGTTTGAGTCCCTCCTGAATGCTGCCTTTCCATCTGATCTGTCAAGGCAACTCATGACAGTATAAACACAAGAAAGATACTTGTGCTTTTTGAGTATCATTGTGCTGCAGTGACTTGGCAGTTAATTACAAACTGACAGGAGGAAGGGGTTTTATGGTGGAAAAGAAAGCATGTTTGCTGTGGCTTTGTCACCTGCCACTTGTACGCAAACCAGTATTTGCTGTTGTTTTTTGAAGTTGAATTGATGAACAGAATTCCTGATGGTGCTGTTCTCTAGGTGAGAGAACATTTTTCATGTTTCCCGTGCGCCACTGGGACTTGTGGTCTCAAGACAAACAAGTACAGCCATAAACATAATGAACTGAACATAGCAAAGTATTTTACCAGCAGCTTTGTGAGTTTAAAGTAGCTTCTTTACCCTTTTTTTAAAATAGTATATTCTTGAAGTAAATGGAAGCTGAGAGAATGCATAGCATCAGAGGAGGGACACTGCACCTGGTAGAGGTTCTTACCTGTGCCTTTACAGTTCATCTTTTGAGAGGGGCAGTGATGGAAATTTCCATATTTCCTTCTGCTTTTTGTAGGCTGTCTCAAAGCTGTAGCAGTTTCTCACAAAGACCCTTGGGGTGACGTTCAGCTTTGCACAACTGTCTGCACTGCCTGGAGCTGAGAGGAGGCTGTCAGGGGTAGCCAGGGCTCCAGCAGCCATGGCCAACTGCAGCCTTACCCAAGTGGCTGAAAATAGGCTTGTGGAAGTGGCAACAAAGTTCCCAGTAGCAACCATCCTCCCAGCTTTCTTAGAGAGGGGCTGAAAGCTGCCCGGTGAGTGTTGCGTTACAGAGATGATGTGAGTTTTGGCAGAGAGCATGGATTTTGGAAGCAGCTTTTCTTCCTTCCAGTCTGTGGGATTTCATGGTACCCTTCAATCAGTATTTTGAGCTTTCCACATGATGTACTAGAAGGTCTTTTCTGTAGAGGAGCATAGTTAACTTACTATGAATTTCTACATAGTGTAGTGGGAGGTCGAAATGAATTAAACCCGTGTATTTTTTTTTTTTTTAACAGCACATTAGCTTCTTCATTTGTCTGTTTGTCCTTTTTCCTGGCCTTTCTGACTCTCTCACATCCTGCTTTCTCCCTCATGCTCCTACCTCCAGATGAATTTAGCATTCACATTTGTCAATCTGTTATGACATCGTTTGAAATGAGCCTTGGTGAAATCTTCCCCTGGTTAACATTCAGTGTGAGCCGGGTGAGCTTACCTGGCTGTGGGCCAGTTCCTGCTGGCTCTGGTGGAAGCTGTAAAATGTACCTGTGAGTATTTGATCTCCTAGCTATGAAACTCACTGAAGTGTTCCTTTCCCCTTCAGTCTGTGCTTAGAGAGGCTTTTATAAACAAATAAATAATTCAAAAGTCAGTAGATAATTGGACTCAGGCTGGCTGTTCAAAAATTGTTCAGGCTTGATCTACTTTATATCCCTTTTGAGAGTTGCTTAGAGGGTTGGGATGATTAAAGCCCACAAATAACTTGAACCTGAAGCTGAATTTACCTTACCCAGAGCTTTCTGTCATCCTTTGAACAACCCCTCAAGGTATGGATGCCTTCACCATCTCAAAGAGTCCCAGGACCTGTGGCTGTGTACCTGTGACAAATGTCTGAGTACTGGCACAGTCCTAAGCTTCTGGAACAGTGTGAAAGCAGCAGGGAAGGTGCTTGGTTCCAGCATCTGTAGGATGTTAACCTTTCTCCTTTCATTTGAAGTAATTTATGTGGCTTCCCGTCTCTTGTGATGAACTTGCTGACCCAATTAAATGTCCTTCAGGAATAATTTGTCCTCAGTGACATTTCCTGCATGTGTGAAGGAAGATGACTGTCCCACTCCGGAGAGTTACAAGGCTTAAATGCCTCACCAGACCAACCATTTATCTGGTTGGAATGATTAGGTGAAACTCTCTTAAACCCCTTCTTACAGCAGCAGGGTCTTAAATCATCTTAAACAATCCACTGCACACCTTTAAGCTTCAGCACCCCAGCAACTCCAACTCATTCTTAGCCTTCTACCAGCACAGGCATAATGACAGCATCATATAATCACCTTGAAAGGGACATTTCTGCTTGATTACAACCATCAACCCAACTCTGACAAGAAACATCCATAAACCATATCTCTCAGCTGTATGTCTACCTATCTTTTAGGGGTGGTGCCCTAACCTCTTTCCTGGGCAGCCAGTTCCAACACTGCAGTGTAAAATGCTTCCAGTGTAAATTTTATCCTAATATCCAGTCTAACCCTCCCCTGACACAACCTGTAGGCTGTTTCCCTGGTCTTATCACCTGTTTCTTGGGAGAAGATACCAATCTCCCCCTCTCCACAACCTCCTTTCTGGTACTAGTAGGGAGCAGTAAGGTCTCCCTACAGCCTCCTTTCTCTAGACTAAGTAAGTCCAGCTACCTTGATGTGGGAACTGGTTGGCCACACCCCAGGTAGTTGTGTTTGGGTCTGGTCAACCTTGGGGCAGCTTGTCCACAAAAATGATGTTTTGCTGGGGGAGTTCTATTGATGGCAGTCCCAATCTTAAGCCTTAGGGAAATATAAGCATAATCAAATCAGCTTTCCACAAAAGTAATAGAAGCAGGAATTCCCAACCTCAGACATGTACCTATGGCTGACTTTTTGGTCTCTCAGAATGTCATTCAGGGGGGTTTTTGTCAACTCTCACTTTAATAGGCAGGTTGTTTAATTCTGGAGCATCAAACAGCAAAAGTTATGGTGTTTTTGCTGGCAAAATACTTTATTGTTGCTATGGGAATAGTTGTGGTACTGTTGCGGAGCCACTGTGACTCCTATCTGTCTGGCAGGAGATCTGTTAGACCTTGTTTGTGGACATTCAGAAGTAAGTTGGATTCTCAGGGTTTAAGGAGTGTAACATAGAGCTGTCTTCCGTGAGTACAACCAGAGGACAGAATCTCTCTAGCAGGTGTACTGTTCCACTTTTCTTCTCTCTACTTCTCATGAGTAAATAAACTGCACATGCAAGACACATCTGCATACTAACTTCAAAATTATATGTTTTCTTTTTAGCTCCCAAGAGGATGAACGGCCTATGTCACCCTTCTATGTGAGGTATTTACTCATCTGTTTTAATTTATTACTCTTCTTTGTGGGATAGACTTGTTATTGAAATCAAATGTGGGGGGTGATGCCAGAAATGTTGAACAAGCTGTAAGCAAACTGAAGATTGTTACTTTTGTAATAATGGCTCATCTAGTGGGGTGAATGAGTCTTCAGAGATACAAAAGCATTTGAAATCTGTTTGTAGTTAGAGATGAGGCTCAGGGCTTAATGCAATCTTATAAATTCTTAATTAGAAGATGGACACGAGTTTCCTCCTTTCTTCACTTCATCATGTATCTTGGATGCCTGTTGTGAACAGCGTATGATCTGTGGACACAGGGAAAATTTCTGCCACAAGCTTTGAGGAACTTGTAATGAGTGCTTGCTTAGAATCCCAGGAACCAGATGTTGAGCCAGCAGCACATGCATGAAAAAGCAGGAGAGTGCTTGGGACCCCAGCCCAGATGGGAATGACCCCATCTGAACAAATTGCATTTCTTGTTTTGCCAACTGGAGGACAAAGTAACTGCTTGTAAAAGTGGTCTAATTCTGTTGCCATCAATAAAAGTTTGGTCTGCTTGCTTAAGTAGCAGGCTCAATTCCAGTGCTTTCATTAGTATTTTGTGGAAGAACTGGAGCCAGGGCAATTAGCAGTGAAGGGCTGCAGAGGAGGAAGGGACAGATATTATAATTGGGTTCTTTGATCTCTGTGGAGTTTTTACAAATAAAAAGAAATCCCTGTGGTGCTGTCCTGAGAGCAGTGGTATTTGGATTTCTTACATTGATATCTCTTGTATGTGTTCTGGTTTATCTTGGGGGTTTTTTAGAGAATTTTTCTAAAAAAACTACAGAAAGTCTGCACTTCATACATGCTCATAATGTGGGTACTTGCATGAAAACTGTGCAGAATGTGGGTCAGTGAACTGTTCATGGTTTAGCCTGTTTGCATGGTCTTGTCTGCCTCCCTGTTGATTCACTATCATTCCCTGAAGTGAATTTATGCAGATGTTGCCTAGTCTGTACTTCAAAAGCTCCTAACTATCTGAGGAGGTTCTGCCTTTTCCTCTGAGAGATTTTTCAGTGGCTTCATACGTTCCACTGTCACAAATTTTCTTCAGTTTAAATCCTCATCCTGTTTTTCCATTGAAAATAGTCCCCCTCTTTCTTCTTCTGGATAAATGTGACCTTCGGATGATCATAGCTTTTCATTACATTTCTGTTTGTCTTGCTGCTTAAAATTGTCCTTCCAAGATCTTTCCTCTGTCATGAAAAACTGATTCAGGAAGGAGATTCTCTTCATCTGACCTTGTCAGGATTGCTGAGGAGATGGGGAGAAAGGAGTGGACCTGAAGAAATTAGTGTCAAAGGACATTTTTGAGTGGGAAGAATCATAGAATCATAGAATAGTTTGGGTGGGAAGGGACCTTAAAGATCATCAAGTTCCACCCCCCCCTACCCCTCCCACTACATCAGGCTGCTCAGTGCCTTGTCCAGCCTGATCTTGAACACCTCCAGAGAGGGGGCATCCACAACCTCTCTGGGCAACCTGTTCCAGTGTTTCACCACCTTCACTGTAAAGAATTTCTTTCTTATGTCAAGTCTGAATCTACCCCCTTCCAATTTACATCCATTGTTTCTGGTCCCCCCATCCGTTATCATATTAAAAAGTCCTTCCCCTGCCTTTCTGTAGGACCCCCTCAGGTACTGATAAGCAGATTTGGAAATCATAAATAGAGTTGTGGGTTTTAATAGGGAACAAAGACTGACCATGTCCATTGGAATGAAGGGATGGCTTTCTATGGGGATGTGTCTTGCAAGTAGGAATAGACACATAGTTAGTGAGGAAATGTCTCATAGGAGCAGAGAGGGAGCAACACACCTTGCAAGACTTCATGCCAAATAACATTGCTGAGACACAACTACTTGTAAATAAAGCAAACAGCTTATGAGTCTTGCTGCTATTTATCACACATCAAAAATGCCTGCTCCTTTAGGTCAATTTCCAAGTGCAGTGAATTTGACAAGAGAATGGGTGCTGGCTGGGCAATTCATGGTTCTTCAACAACTGAGAACTTGAGTGGGTGGCTGGTTTTGTTTGTGCAGCCTTGAGTTTTACAATAGCAGCCCCAGAGCTGTGTGTGACATATGTAGGAATTGCATTTCACACCATGGAAAAGGAAAGGGAGACTGTCAGCCTTTGGTGGTCAAATCTATTTGTATTGCTTCCAGTTACACATACTGTTCAAGTCCTTCAATCATGGATGTGTATGTACCAAAGCATTCACTGCTTTGTTTATACAGCAGTTCCATATAGATCATTGTGCAACAAGTTAATTAAACAGGAGCAAGGGCTCTTTAGTTTCCAAGCACTGCATAATACTTGGCTTTTGCTAGACTGAAGGATCATTGTGTCCCTCTGTAAACCAGTTTTGGTCAGATTAAACCAGACTTTGTTCTTCAGTGCTGTACCATGCCTACTGGCAGTGGAGATGTTTCCCTGGGTGATATTTTTAACAATAAGGCAAATGCTTAAGGGTCCTAGCATCAAGCCAAACCACCAATGCAGTTGTTTCCTAAAATGGCACTGATTTAGGGCTGTGGGTTTGTTTGGATTTTTCTTTTTCTTTCGACATCAGACAAGTCATGACCAAGTATAGGATTAATCACCACTAGTACTCTGTAAGGGAATAAGCAGTTATTAATGGTAAGAGAATAAGTGGTAGGTGAGGCACAATGTGAGAAAAGTTTGTCAAGAGAATTTTTTTTAATAAGATTTTCTGGAGAGGAAGATGTGGCTTAGGATGATTGAGATACATAGATACATACACATATATAAAGATAAGCATGAAATAGAACATATATAATGAAAAATAATAACATAAGTGATAAAAGTGTACATCTCAGACTAATAATGAAAATTCATTATATGAAAAAGGAGTTCCTTAGATGTGGAAGTGCTATGAAGGACAAGGACCTGGGCATACTTCTTTGTGGAGGGATGGAAGGGTGGTAGCATGGGGTAAAAATATCCACGTCAAAGTAATGACATGATGATAGATATATAAACTGAAGTATTTTCAGTACACTTGGAGGAAGTATGGATGCCTTTGTACAAGAATCAGATGAGGCCTCAGACAGTTTCAGTAAATTGTGTCCAAATGGCAGTAGATAGGTGATTAAAGAGGTGAACAGACTAAGGAAAGAGCAAGAAAGGTTTATTTACCTTAAGAAATGAACCAGAGAACACGTACTCCCTCTGGGTTTCAGATAAAGGGGAAAGATTGTTTATGTGAAGTAATAATAACTGATGCAAGAGAAAACGTTTACAAACAGGCTATGAATATGTTTGGGTAGAAAATTAATTGTACCTGGAGCCCTCTTTTCTTGGGCATTGCAAGGATGAGGTGTGTTTGACCAATTTGTGAGATCTGGACTTTTAATCGATTCACATGCTGGTGACCAGAGTTATCCCCTCTCTGTCTTCATGGGAAGACAATTTCCTGACTCAGCTGTGCTCAATGCCAGCCAAGGAGATTTATGTACTATTGAAAGAAGAAGACGAGAACCTTGCTGCCTGATTGATTGTTCTAGGAACTCATAACTGGAAGGGTATACATTTTCCAATACCTTTGCAATGAAACCCTGAAGTAAAGGGAGTTAAGATTTGTTTTTAAAAACCTGTAGTGCTGCTCTGCTGCTAGTATGATTCTGTAATGATATTGTGTGAGTAATCAGTACTGAGAAACAGTGTGCTGTTTCAGGTAATGAAGCAGCATCCGGCAACAACAGTTCACTCTAAGCACACTTTACTCACTGTGGGCAATGAGTTTTTAGAAGACAGGGAATCTGCAGACATGCTTGGTGCTGGCATATGTGCTTTAGGTTTTACATTAGTCAAGTAGATGGTTTCAGAAGGAGTTTCCTAATGATTACATCCTAACATAAACCAGAATGATGTCACGGTGGAAAAAGTGAAAGCTTTGTAGTTTGAAGCTTCCTTGTTAATGTGCAGAACATTGCACTGAAATTGGGATGAGAGCTGACATCACAAGCAATGCCAAAAATTGCATTAGATACCCATGAGTGCAAGGCAAGGTACTGGACAGTTCCACCTGTTTCAGTGCTTCTCTTCTCTTGAAATACTAGTGTCCTGTTGGCAGTATTCAGTGCACCTGACTATTTCTCGTTTGTGATCTGAGACAACTCTTTTTATATAATGCAAGCCAAGCAGTCTTAGCCTGGAGTGTATTGGGCAATGTGTTATATTGTATTTTTTCTCAGGCCAGTTTTCTGAAGAGACTGAACAGATCTTGCTGTAGGTTTCACACCTGCTCAGAAATTTTCTTGGCAGCCTTCCCACTGGATGCTGCCTTGTTGGTGTGGGACATGCCAGAAGAGTTGCTGGAGTTCACAGGAGTGCTGTGTCCTTTTGCAAGTCTTGATTACATTGTGTAATGGACTTTACTGTCCTGCATCACTTCAGCTCTGATAGAAAACAGACATGAGGCTGCTGGGTCCCTCTGCTCACAATGTCCAGCTGCTGTGGGAGTCTGAGAAGTATTCCCCTTCAGGAACCTGCAAAGAAGGCATCCAGATTCACCCAGCTAAATTGAGTGGCCTGTATGAATCCCCTCCAGGGTTATCTCTGCTCCAAGCAGTAGGTGTCAGTGTGCACCAATCATACAGCAGGGTGATCTTAATGCAAGTGAAAAACAGAAGGAATCCTGAAGAAAACAAAACAGTTGCTTTAGTAGGGTTAATTTTCTGTGTAATAAGAAGTTAGTATCGAATATGGTGTATGACATTTAAAGGAAGGATAATTTAATCTGAACTTATGGAAGTTGATGGTGCTGAGTAAAACATTTAAAGCGTGTCCTCTGTGTGATGGGACATTCCAGTAGCTAAAACCACATTGCTTTCTTTCTTTATTTGATTTTATATGCAGACACAATCCTTTCTCTTTGGGAAATGCATTTCAAATGCAGTAGTTGTCTTAAAATAGATCCTATGTGTGTCTGCAGTATTGCATGTTGCAATGGGCAGCAGTTGAGGATAGTGATCAGTGTTTGGACTATATAAATACCTATGGAAAAGGAATTTCCTAGGTCGTGAGCAGAAATATCCAGGAGGACTTCAGAAATTTGCCATTCAAAATGTCAGTCATTTAAACATCCTCTACCTGACTGAAATGTCAAAACAGTAAAAAGTTACTGCATCTTTTGAGGCTGCCTTATTGTTGTGCTTGGCTTTATATAAATAAATTGCAGCAGTAATTTGCCTTCATTCCAGACTGCAAGTATAGCTCATAATTTAGGCCATTAACTGTGGTCAAGAATGAATTCATTTACTCTATAAATAAAATCCCAATCTGGAGAAAATACTATGTCAGCAAGTCAATTTTCTCTGATGCTTTTACAGGAGAGGAGGTTTGATATCCAGCTCACTTCTTTGCCTGCTGTCATGAGATGCCCCATGCAAACCAAAACAGAGTGCAGGGGTTGCATAAGATGATTCTCACTCTGGTACATACTTTTTAAACCTGGAATACTAATTAGAAGATTTAGTGTGTTTAAAGGTGATAGAAAGTGCCACCTTCCCATACTTGGGGTCGAAACAAAATGGGAGAAGAGGTCCAGCAGTATGAATTTGCCTCACGTGTGAAGCAAGAGGTTATCTAGAGATGATGGGGCACCTCTAAAATTGAGCTTTGGTAAACATGTTGGACAACACTGGGAAGGGCTAGAGGTTAGACTTTCCCAAAAGGAAATGTGCAAAGGTCATAAGAAGACAGTATAAAGGTTTATAGTGCTTAAAACAGCTAAGTCCTGTGGTGCAGGTTTTGTGACTGGCTCTCTGGAAGTAGAAGTTTCCAGCACTGGGAAACTTTTGCTGCTTTCTGTCACCCAAGGAGAACCTTTTAATTTCTTTCAAAAGTTGGTATTTTACAGCATGCTCTGCAGCTGCTGCATAATTTAATGAAGGTAATCTAGCTGTAGAGATAAATGACAGTGCATATTGGTGAAATGGAGCAGACATGAGGAGAAAATAATTAACTGAAACAGAACATGGGTTCCTGTTGTGTGGATGATTTACTGAGCCAAGACGCCCTTCCAAGGCAGTTGCCTGCACAGACAGGCATGCCAAGAGGGCTCTTCTGGGCAGCGCTTGCCTCTGCTGTTCTGTGAAGCATAAATCCAACAGCAGAGCAGCTTTTACCACCCAAGAAGTTTGGAAAATCCTGCAGGATGCAACCCACCTGCCTGATTGCTCTTCTGGGCTGTGAAATCCTTTAAAAGGTTGCTGACGTGCTCCAGCAGCTCCTGTTCTGTCCCAGGGCAGCCTCAAATCCTGAAGTCAGTGTGTAACTCACTCTCATCCAGTGTTTGTTTTGGATGTGAACTTCCTCAATGTGAAAAAGATTGCTGTAGAGTAAACCAAGTGATTTAGCAATGCATTTAAATTAAGCTTCAAAACAAAAGAGCAAGGAAAGCTACCAGTTGTGGAATTTAAAGGAATTTAGATTATCTAGAAAAACGATGATTTTAAAATCTCTGTCTTATTGAGAATGGTGTAATAAAAGAGCATTAAAATACCACATGGCTAAGAATCTGTGCAGTGTACAAGGAAGCCATATTTAAAGAGAAACATTTTAAAAGCTGAACATTTGGTCTTAATTTTGTAGTCATCCACTCAGCTGGCATGGAGCTGTATATGTATTTCCTTGTTCTTTGCCAGTAGTCTTTGTCAGTGATCATCATGTTACTGTCTCTCTGACAGTATCACAAAGTAACTGTTATGCAGATATGCATCATTATGAATTAGCAAAGTTAATGGACTTAAACTGAATTGGTGTTAACAGGCAACTGAGAATTACATAATTATAAAATGCATTGGGAGGGCAGGTATTTGAAATTCATTTTACTTTGATACTTTTTCAACTTTATCTTTTTACTACTTTTTGAGCAAAGAAGGTGGTCCATTTTTAATGATGCAAGTGTTTTGCTAGTGGGTACAGTATCTAGCCTTTCATTAGTTTTATATGAAACAGGAGTTTGCATTTTTGCATGGTGTTATTCCTGTTGAAAACAGAGGGAAGCGCTGCTTTCTGAGATTTTTTTGTCTTCTCTGATAGGTAGATATACCCGCATCCTAATGATGTTTTGATAAAACCTCAACAACCACTTTCCTGACATCAGAGAAGGAAGGTGTGATATGTGAGATACCCCTGATCAGTATGGATTACATGCAAATATTATAGAAATTTAATACAATATTAACATGTTCCCACACGTGTAGGAATGGTAGCAAACACATGAATTGTATCTTACACTGTGGTTTAGCCAACCACACTAGCATCTTGCTTGCTAATCCATTCCCCATGGGAGGCCAGGTCTTAAAAAGCAGTTTTGGGCTGGGAAAGAGGCCAAGTGGTTTATGTAAAGCGAACAGGAAAACAAGTAGGGTGTTTGGAATGTGCATTTCAAATTGCAAAGCCATGCAGCAGCTAATAATTGAGATTTTATGCACGGGAGGAGGATCTTGCAATTTTATTTTCTCCCGTATACAGATTGCATGTTTGTAATGGTAAATGCAGTAATACTTGCTTGTATGTCTTTTGTTTATTAAATCATCTGAATGGCACATTGCTCAGGTGACCTTTGCAGGGGTTGGTGGTGAGCACAGGGTGAAGGTGGGACTGGAAGGGATGTGTGTATGGGTAGAGGATGCTGCAGGACCGAACACAGCAGCTCAGGCAAGAGGAAGCTGAAGTGTGTTGTGAGTCCGATCTGCAGCTGGGTGTTTCTGGAGTTTGCACTTCACTACAGGGTTTTGTTGAACTGGCTGTGGTGGTCCATTGGTTTACCCTTCTTGTCCTCTTGTCACCTGCCTTCTTCCACAACTGACATTCAAGCCCAGGAAAGCCACAGGGTGGTTGTCTTAGAGTGACACTTCTTCTTAGCTAGCACTATATCTGCATGGGGAAATGTGAAATCATAGAATGGTTTCAGTTGGAAAGACTGTAGTACCAAACCCCTGCCTTGGGCAGGGGCACTTTTCACTATTTCAGGTTGCTCTGAGCCCCATCCAGCCTGGCCTTGAACACTTCCAAGGGATGGGGCATCCACAGTTTCTCTGGGCAGCCTGTTCTGATGCCTCATACTGGAAAATTTTTTCCTGAAATCTAATCTAGTCTCCACTCTTTCAGTTTAAAACCATGATGTCCTTGTCTTATCATTATATTCCCTGACAGAGTCCATCTCTCCTGTAAGGCCCCCTCTGGGTGCTGAAAGGTCATTGGAATGTCTCTGTGGAGCCTTCTCTTTGCCAGGCTAACAACCCCAATTGTCCCGGCCTATCTTCATAGCAGTGGTGCTCTGATCATCTTTGTGTTGTCCTCTCTACCTGCTCTTACAGATCCATGTCCTTCTTATGCTTCAGGAGAAGCAGAGAAAAAACCTTAGGCTATTTAGAGGAGGTCAGCTGTTGCTGACACTTCTATATTGAGACAAGTTGGGAGAGAATGGTAAAGGCTGAAGGTGATCAATACCAGTTTTGGAAGGAAGCCCATCTCGCATCGAGCCTGTCCCATAACCTGGTTGCACAGTGCTTTCTTGTTGGGATATATCAGCCAATCATTTGGCTAATTTCTCTGCTGATATGGATGTAAATCCAAATGATACCCCTAGGTCTGCAACTTATTTGACTTCAAGAAGATCACAGGAGCGATGAACAGGCAGACAGTATCACCTTATCTGCAGAGCTGAGTCAGCATGGAGGAAGAGGGAGCAGGAGGGATGCAGTTTGGTGAGGGTTAATCTGGCTCTGTGCAGAGGGAGGAAAGCAGTGACAGTTGTGTGAGGTGGCATGTCAGCTTGTTCAGAAAGCAATGGCAAGCAATGGCACCTACAATTGTGTCAGCTATTCCTGAGCCTGAAAACAGACTGAGGGGAAAAAAAGAGAGAAGAGAGCAGCAGAACTGTGCAGAGCCCTTGTTTTACCTTTGTCCTCCATAGAGATATAAAGGTTCTTAAATATTAAGTCCCCTTTCACAGTGTATACGTTTTCAAGATGGCCTCAAAAGCCCTCTTGTCATGAGGCTGAAACAATCTGCAGCAGTAGCAAGCTCAGAAGAACACAAAGGAATGCAACGTGCTGAATTTGAAATCTTTTCTGCTACAACTTGGGTCTACTGCAAGGAACTGCAAGGAAACTAATTCTTGGAGATATTGGTTGCCATTTTCAAATCACTTATTGTCACCATGGGAAGGAAAATTCCTTAACAGGAAATCTTGTGGCATATGCATATGCATCTTAGACCTTAGAATCTTAGTGCTACAAAGAACAACGGATTTTAAGACCTTATTGTCATAATTAAACCTCATTTTCTCCTCTTCTTTTGCACAGTGGCCACGTATCACAAGTCAGTAGCAACATTCCTGCTACAGGAGAGTAAGTATCTTGTCACTACTTCTTTTATGTTGGAGCTTTTTAAAGGAACTGGTTGATCTTTGATTTCTCTTTAGGGAATTTTCTTAGACAAACAAAAAAAAAGACAGTGTTTCTCCAATGCATCTGGAATGATAATAAATCATTTCCTCCTGACAAATTCCCAGGCCTTTGGGAATTCGTGTTTTTAGGGGAACCATTCATACTGTGTTATTTTCTTCCTCTTGTTTATGCCCTGTTGCATCCCAGCAGGGGATGGGGTTTGACCCTACTGCAGTAATGGGGAGCAGCAGTGCTAATAAGTTGGATCCCTCTCCAGAGCTGGAAATTCCCAATGGCTGAGAGATTTCCATCATGGTTCTTGTCTATATGTGAAGCATAGACATACATGATGAGTTAAGTGGTTTTTTTGCACTTTTGACTTTTTGTCTAACCATACTTGCAACTGCATTGACTTAGTAATAACTTTTGGAAATTATTTGTGTTTGGAGAAGTCAGCACAGGTGTAGGTTCTCATACTTGCAGCTATTCATTTGAAAATAAATCAGCAAATCCTGCAAACAATGTTTCTTTTTCTAGATAAGGCACTAGAAGCTATGTTATGAACTTTGGAAAGGAGTGCTGGAAAAACTCCTTCTTCTGCAGACTCCTTAAAGCATTGCAAGTAATAGAGATGTACAAAAATGTATTTTCAAATTCTTTTTGAAAAAAAAAAAAGACATAAAACAATTGCCCATAAAATTTTTCTCTGATTATACAAGGAGGGAAGAATTACAAGAAAATGTTGCCTTGCTGTGGCTTGTGTGGATGCCTTCTTGCTGCCAGTGGGCATGATGGTGATCTCACCCCAGTTTAAGTCAAGTCAAGTTAAGTCAAGGGTGACTGTGGGTGGATTCATGGCATAAGAACAGCACAAAAGCAGCATGAATTTGGAAACAAATCTGTGCTTGGTCGCTGAGGTTAGCATACAAGGGGTTTGTAGTCAACTACATTTGCATGTTCTCATCTGCCTGTGAGAGAAAGCAGTGAATGACCTTCTTGCAGATGATCCATTGCCTTGGTGAGCTCAGATTGCACAAGAAACTTGAGTAGTGTCAGCATGGCTGAGTGTCAAATACAGTTTTGTCACAGCAGGGATTGTTAAAGTGAAGGGTGAGAGGCACTGATATCTGTAGTTCCAGTAAGTAAAATTAGCTGAAGATTGAAACATGCCAAGAAAGAAAAAATAGAGGAAAGATGAATTGGGAAGGCTTATCTCTTTTGAGGGACCTGAGCATCAGGGTATCACAATATTTTTACTTAGCTCTATGCAGTTGTCACAGCCTTTGGACATTTTATACTCTTGCCATCATAATAAAACATAAAGCTCAGATACCCTTGCTTTATTTACTGTTGCAGAGAGGGAGCTCCGCAGAGTCTTTGAGCTCAATTGACCTTATTTTTCGGCTTGACAGGTATTTAGAGAAGACAATCCGCTCAGCCGTGGAGCAGCATCTCTTTGATGTTCATGGCTCGGGTGGCCAGAGTTCAGAGGACTCTGAATCGGGAGCATCTTCAGCCTCTTCTAATGTGTCTGCCAGGCAGAGGAGGCGACACCACAAAGAGCAGGAGGAAGCCTGGAGAAACAAAGACATGTACGAGCCTGATTTCTTTGTTTTGGAAAATATATTTGATTAAGTGTACCCTAGTCATAACCTCTTATCAAGGGTGTGCTTAGTTCTGGGATGAAATGCCCTGGCCCTTGCCCTGAGTTGAAAGCTCAGTGCCTGTGCAGAGCTCCACTGCTTCAGTTAAGAGCTGGGAAATGTAGAGTTTATTAGAGGTCATGGAGTATCTACTTCTTTTTTTTTTTTTTTTAACGAAGTATGGTGAAGATCATAATTACAGTATTTGGCATTGTTTAAGTACAGTATTTGTTCCTGTAGTGGAAATCCCCAAGCAGTTGGCCTATTGCATGATACTTTCTTTAAAGTAAAACATTGGCTTTAGATGTTTTTTCTGAATTCATAATATCTTAGAATTGCCTTTTGCATGTGTGGGCACAGATTATGTTTGTGTTCATTGAGGAGCCCTGAGTCTGAAAAGTTTTTGTCTGAAAGTGAAAACATCTTGCTTTTGGTTAATTGACATTTGAAAAAATTTATTGACCCTGTTACTCAAAGTTTAGACATGATTTAGTGGTGAATTTTATTAAACATCTGTCAAAGACTTAAAACCCTAAAAATATTTTTCCTTTCCTAATCCTCTACTTGCACCATATATTGTGTGGTACTAATGTATTGCAGACATAGCCTTAACACTTGCCCAGGACATAACTGTCTTTGAAGAGCTGTAGCTACAGACTTAGTGAGTCTGTGATCGACTTACACATATGTCTGGCTTCATCACAGCACTGGTTCTTTTAAAGAATGTCTATACTTGATTTGGATTGCTAGGATTTCAGATTAGACTCTGGCATAAACATCTAGTCTTTTGTAGTTTTTTCATCAGTACTGAATTCCCCATATCCTATTGGATCTGCAGCTTCCTACATGAAGCCACTTTTATACAGGTGTTTAACCAATTGTGTTAATACAGTTGCCATATTTTTTTCCCCAATATTTGTTACTGTTGTAAAAAAAAAATCCAAAATAAAAAGCCATTTCTGTCATGAATGAAAATACACTGTGAAAACAGAGTGGGAAATTAGCCCTTGTCAGATACCAACGTATCTGGCAGCAGCTCTGAAGCAGTTTTTCTTGTTTAGTGGCCCCTCTGACAGGCTCTCAGGTAAGTAGGTCAGAGCCTGGCTAGTGTACATGTTTGAAGGCATATAGCACTGCAGGGCTTTTTTTTTTCCCAACATTGCCTTACTGAGCAGTTTTTTAGATGAGGTTGACGCAGTTGTTCCAGCTCAAAGAGCCAGAGCCAAGGAATTAAAGCACATCGGAAGTTTTTGAATGCTGGCAGGGGTTCAAGTTGTTTTGCCTGATTCCCTTGGGTCAGGTTGCTGGAAGTCCTTTGGGTCAATGAGCAAAACAGGATTCATAGAATCATAGAATGGTTTGGGTTGGAGGAGACCTTTAAAGATCATCTAGTTCCAACCCCCTTGCCGTGGGCAAGGGCACCTCCCACCAGACTAGGTTGCTCAATGCCCCATCCAGCTTGGTCTTAAACACTTCCAGTGAGGGGGCATCCACAACCTTTCAGGGCAACCTGCTCCAGTGTCTCACCACCCTCACAGTAAAGAACTTCTTCCTCATATCCAGCCTAAATCTCCACTCTTCCATTTTCAAAACATTTCTGTAGTTGTTGTTTTGTTACGGATTTCATCTCCTTGCTTTATCATGGATCACAAGAGGATTTGTAATGTCACAAGATGGGACTTCAACTGGGAAGAGTGTTTGTCACAAAAACTCCTGATCCCTGCAGTCTGTATGATCTACCCTCTGTGTAAATCTGATTGGTCTGCTCAGGAGTTTGTAAAAACTTCCACAGTGGCGAATGTGTAATAGCAGAAGCTTAATCATAGATTAATAATCTCTCTTTGTATCTGTCTTCTACCAACAAAACCTGGAGATCTGTAAGCTAGAAAATCACTGGAAAATTCTATTTTTTTGGGTTTTTTTAATCTGAATACTTTGTCATGTTTGCATTTTCCTGTATGCTACAGAATAATTGGTTGTATGTTACATCAGTCAAGTTGTGAAGGGAAAAGTGCATACTGAAGGATCCAGCAGGCTCTATGGGGCAAGACAAGCCATACAGCAGGCTTCTAGAAAATGTGCACAAACCCTAGCAAACCCAGAGAGTCATGGGCTTTGACTTAAAACTAGCTGGCCTGTTCACTTCCCAACATAGCAGAGCAGTCCTCTGTCTGATTATGTGGTGTCATGCACCAAAGGAGATCCTTGGACCGCAGCTGTGAATCACATTTCCAAATTAAAAGCACGTGTCTCGAAGCAAAATATGCTGCATATTCTCTATAAAAATACCACAGGCAGCCAGGAGCTAGTCCAGTTTCCACATGAAGTCAGTGGGATTCTCTGTGTTGGCTTTAGTGGGATGTGAATCAAATATTAATCCTCACAGTTTTCTCACCTGAGTTATATACACCTAGCTTTCACTCCTCAGTGGGATCTGGCATTGCACAGTGTGTGGTGTTTGCTACAGTCATCAAAACCAGAGCTACTGGTTTTGTAGGGTGTAGAAGATGTTGTCAGAACTTCACCAGTCAGCATGATGCATTTCTCTATTGCTCTCATAAATGTAGCGGGAGAGTGTTTTAAACAACTTCGTCTTGTAATGTCCCTTTTATTTTTAGGGAAGTCATCAACAAAGAAAACATTCCCTCTGGATTCAGCAATCTTGAAGACTGTATTCTAGCTGCTCAAGAAGTAGAAAAATTACAAGACAACAGCTCTGGATATCTTAGTGAAAGGAATAAACCAAAACGGCAGAAATCCAGTTCCAAGCTTTCAGAGCTTAATGACAACCAGGACAATCCTGTGGTAAGCTGGCATGCTGTACTATTTGACACCTACTACCAGGGCATGAAAAAGTTGTGTGGTTTTTTGCTTCAGTGTACATCTGGTTCCCTTGTGTAGTCATTTTTAGCATACAGTACAAACATAAGTGGCTTTTTTGGACAATGAGGAACAATGAATCCCACACTTGTAACCTTTGTGATGAGTCAACCTAGAAGCTGTATTTCTGCTATGGTCCATTCATAGTCATTTTCTCTTTCTACAACTTGTTGCTTTTTGCTTCTGAATTCAGCAGAGCACTTTGGTAAGAAAAAAAAAGAAGTCTTTTTTCCAGTCTTTTGGAAGTCTTAAAAGGCAATTGAAACTTCACATGGTTAGGTCAAATTTATTTTTATATTCCTACTAAGTTCTGAAATTGTAGGTTGCAAGTGATTTCTTGATAATGAGATGAAAAAGGGTTTTTCATGGCTTTTCCCTGAAGTCTGTGTGTTACTGTGGTGTTTGCTAAACATTTTAGAATGTGTTGGTCCAAAAGATGATTGCTGTAGCTACCTTTTACTGAGGAGCCAATGTAACATCCTAAAAATCTGTAACACTCTAGAACACTCTATACTGGAACACCCAGTATATTTTTGTGTGACCTTCATAATAGAAGACAGTTTGCCAACTTTTACAAGTTGTAGATTAAAACTGATGCACCCCCCTTCCTTCTCAAGGGGACAGGACACAGATTATAGTGTCAGCAGTTGAGAAACTGTGCTGTGTTTCAGTGGAGGATCTGCTTCCCATGCTGAGCATCCTACTGCCTGGCACCAGGCATGATTTCCCTGGTTACTACTATCAGTGAAAGCTGTGTGGAAGAGACTGTCTTTCCAAACTACAGGGAATTTCCTTCAATTGTACCTGATTTAAGTTTTAGAACCTGCTTTGAGTGAGTTACTTCTTAATGTGATGTCTTGTTTGGACTAATTTTTATGAAGTCACAAAATTGCAGAGATCTCTTACATGGTGCAGAAATTCTAAAGCAAGGCAGATTTGGGTTGTCTTTGATAAAAAGAAGGCAAGATGGCAAAAATTGTAGGCTGTGGTTTGGTTTGGTGCTCAGTATCAGTAACCTATTCATGTAATGCTTCATCAAGAGGTCAGTGAAATAGACAGACTTTCACTTTATGTCTTCACTTGCAGTGATGAACCTTAAGATAAGATGCTTACACTTGTTTCTACATCTTTTCTCTGTACCTGTGGAGTGTGAAGCTGTTTAAATGTAAATGAAAATTTGACTTAAAATTTGGGAAATGAAAGACTGACAGAACTGTCCACTTTTACTATGGTCCAGAAAAACATTCATTAAGTCTTAAAATGTACCCAGAAGAAATATCCTGAAACTTACTTGTGTCTGCTGGAATTTGCCCTGTCCTCATTTTTTAATCTTTTAAGGGGCAAAGACTGGAAGGAACATGAAATGGACTCACCTGACACAAAAAAAAAGTGCTTTAACCAAGATGACTGTCAG
Source organism: Turnix velox (assembly GCA_013400935.1). Lineage (NCBI taxonomy): Eukaryota > Metazoa > Chordata > Aves > Charadriiformes > Turnicidae > Turnix > Turnix velox. The sequence goes on from VZTY01015776.1 coordinate 26,962, forward strand.
TGTGGTTCTTACTTGCTTTGCTAGAGGAAGTGTCACAGTGGGATTGCCAGCTGGGAGCATCACTACAAAACAGCTTGCAGAGAGCACGGTGTTACTCTTTTTGAAGAGCAAAGGCTGCTTTTTAAATTTTCATGAGCGCACTCATTTCATCCTTGCATCTCGGAGGCTGTGATCAGGATGTGGGATGCTTTAGCTTTCTTTTGGCTACATCTTTTTACTATCCAAATAATAACTCAAATTAGACTTCCTGCTTGGAGTATCAAAGGACATAACCTGCACCTTAGCATTTGCCAATAAGGCTTCCTCATGTGAACAAGTTTGCAGTGCTGCATCTTGCCAACCTTTTTCTGAGCCTTCCTTTTTTTCAAAGCCTGCAAGAGTATGTAGGACAGTGTGTGGAAGCTTTCCTCTTAGCTGTCTCATTGAATTTGACTCAGAAGCGTAAGTTAGCAGTGGAAAAGCTGTCAGTTCCTCTTACTCTCCCAAGCAAATCAACCACAAAGCACTAAAAGCTTTTAACTGAATTTCAGAGACAAGGTGACCAGGTACCAGTAGGACTCGAAGAGTTGCATTAATGCTGGAATGACTGAGCTGTGTCACCTTTTGGGACTGGACATGAAGCAAGGTGGAAGGGGGGCTGCCCCAGGAAGTCTGTGGGCACAGTTCCCCAGGCCAGTGCAGGAACACTGTATTGACTGACTTCCTCCTATTAAAAAGGAACTTATCAAAAAAATGGGGTAGTAAATCTCCTGGACATGTGTTCAAAGTGGCAACATGGCTTATTTTCACAGTAATTCCTCAAGATCTTCGAGGACAACAGCATTAATATTCCTAAAGGTAGCCAAGACAAATTTTGGAATAAGTTGTCATACTTAAATATACTTAGTGGCCCACATTCATATCAACAACACAGCTTGACATTACCTCTGCTCATAGGGCTGTCTCTTTACAGTCTTCTGACCCCTTTACAAAGCAGCTGAGAAGGGGAGTATTTTTTTCTAAGTATTTTTCCTGTTGGGAAGATGCTGTGGATTTTGGTGCCTGCTATTTCAGGACTTGTGAACATCACAGAACTGCTCTCAAGCTCAGCCCATCTTGGCAGCCTGTAAAATTGGAACTGGAGATATATACTATGCAGCATTATTCTGTTAGGCATTTCGAGGTCATGTGATGAAAGAGATGAAGCAGTGAGTGGTTTGGGTTTTTTGGTAGGTTTATGGGCAATAAAATGTGGGCTTTATTTTGCAATAATTGTGCAGCAAGCAGTATTTTGATTGTTACCTTGTTTCTAGAAGCCCTAATGGATATTTCTGTATTTTATGTGATTAACGACCTGCAGCTTTAGTCTTTTTATCTTGTGTATCTTACTGTTTTAACATTTATTATATTACAGAGTATGGAAAGCTTTAGCTCATCCAGACCTGTAGACAGAACAGGACCTGATGACATGGAAATTTTATCTGAAGAAAGGTGATTTTTTTTTTTTTTAAATATACTTAAGTTTTATTTTTCCCTGTTGTTTTAGTACAGCCTAAGAGATCTTCCATTGCAGACTGAGAGTGACCTTTAGTTATGCTGCAGAGCAGCATTACCCACCGTGTTTGCTTCAGAGTAGAACTATGAGGAGGCACTTCATGTATTGTGTGGGCTCTGCCCAGCACCATGTGCCATGGAGACCCTTCACCCAGCCTGTTAGGAAAGACACTGAAGATGCTGGTGGTGCAGACTTGAAAAGAAGTGGGTTATGAGGCACCTGAGCCAGAATGCTCTGCACAGGGGACTGCAGAGCCTGTCTTGCTCGGCCTCTGGGCTGGGAATCCAGCCCTTTTCTTCATCCTTTTGTCCTTCTTTGGGAGCTGTAGAACCTCACTTGCTCACCTGAGATGACAGTTTCTCCCCATGGTTATATTAGGTAGGAGAATTGTGTTGGGTGTGGAATAAGGGCCCTGAAATTTGACATATTTCACAAATAACTTCAGAGAGGAATCAAAATAGATAATTTAGCAGCCTCAAGTGCTGTAGAGTGTCCCTTCATAGACTGAATGTATTAGCAAGTGTGCAGCAGTAGCAAGAATCTAAAAATTTATGCCTGCACAAGTCTTGCTTGTTTTTGTTTCAAGACAAGTCTGCTTCTGTATTTGTAACAGATTGGTTTGTTTTTGTTTTGTAGCAAAGAAAGTGAAAACGATGAGGGTTATTTCAGGCATTCACAGGTGGGTATTTTTTTGGTTTTGTGTTTCAGTTTTCCAAATGGGCTTTTCATTGAGTAGAAACAAGTCATTAGGCATATAGTTCAGTGAAATTTTGTTGGCATTTACTTCTGCTTTTCCTCCTCTCTGCTTTTTATTTACATAATTCAGGGAGCCTCTCAACCACTGAGGAGTCTGAAAGCATCTGCTTCAGTCCCCTTGATCCATCCTTGTGAAAAAGGGAAGCGTCACTGAAGTAAGCACTTAGTTTTAAGTGATGCCAAGTTCCCTCATTAATCATTGCAAACAGGGCGTGTGACTGGTTTATCTCCCAGGGTAGTAAAGATTAGCTTGTGTCTCTTGATTTCTCTAAAATCATTTCAGTCTTTCATTTCTGATTGCCCAATGCAGCCCGTTGCCTTTGAATGTAGGTGTCTGTGATCATCTGTCCTAAAAAATTGCATCATTTCCTGCTTCTCTTTTGGGTGGATTTCAGGAGGGGAGATGTGACACTGATGGCAACACCTTTTTCCTCAACTTTAAGTTTCTGCTTAACATCCACTACATTCACTTCATGATGTTTTTTATGTAGCTGTTCAGCAAAGCAAAGACTGGTGTTAGGTTAAGTGAATGCCTTTGTGGTCACTGGCTCTTTTGGGTTTGCTTTAAACACCTGTGGATGCCCAAGCATTTGAAATACATGGCAGAGTTATCTAAGGCACCTTTCCCTCAGTTGCACCCATTTTAGAGGAACTTAATAAAAGCTCTGGATAGTGTCTGATTTGTCTGGCCCTCTGGAGTTGACTGAGGCTGACAGTATTTTTAAACTAGCCTCTTGTCGTTTGTTTTTTTTTTGTTGTTTTTTTTTTTAATATTTGTAGCATTTGACAGACTTCATTTCTAGTAGGTATTATTTTGGTGAAGCAGAGATTATTTGCCAGCAGCTGGTCTCTGAGTAACTGAGCTGTAGACGGGGAAGTTCATGGGATACTGAAGCATGTCACCTGTGCAAGGGATGCTCATTGCTGCCTTTGGTCACTGCTCTGTCTGGGCTTAGATGGATCTCCTACTTTGTTCACAAGGTCTGCAATCCCCAATGTCCCTACACTTGTTTATGAGCTATTGCATTTTCCAGACTGTAAATTTTGTAATACCTTCTTCATATACCTGCTGGCAGCTGTCATTGTCATGCCATGCCACACAGTACACCCATTAAGCTTTTAAATTTGTCTAGAGGAGGTATATTTGAATATAAAATAATCAGAAAACCAGCTTCTTCTTAGGAAGTGTTTTTAAAATTAAGAATTTTAACTGCAGAAGACGTAGCCTTAATCCAGAGATTGCATTATATAGGAATTACAAGGTCAAGAAAATGTGACATTCCTGCAGGGTAGTTTTACATTCCTTGTCCCTTATATAAGCCTTTTGCTTAGGGGGCTTAAAAACATACCTTTTGTAAGAAACAACTCATTTAGGATTAGGAAGAGACATGGACTTTCTTACTCTTTGCTCTCACTCGCCCTGTCTCCAGTCTGAAGATAATAGGAAATGTATTTGGAATTTTCCATAGCTACCAGTTGTGCAGATGTAAATCTTCACAAGGCAGTAAAACTACCTTGAAACTCAGTAGTTCTCTCTGGATTTCCCTACTGGAGGCTGGCAACTGGTGGTATCAGGAAATCAAAGAGGAAAGTAATGGGAATGTTGACTTCTCTACCACTCTAAGGGTTTGGAGCTTAATGCAAAGAAGGTTAAACATCTGCTTTCTTGAGTCTCCTGGGTTTGTACCACAATTGTTATTCAGAACATGGAATGATTTATTCATTGTATTAGAGGCTACATCAGTGAGCAAAGAAAGGAGAGCAGCCACAGCACAGCCCCATTTTTGAACAGCATATGCAGTGACTTCAGAAGGAAGAAGACACTGATATTATCTCTCTAATATATCTAAGGAGAATGTTTACCTGTCTGTGGAGTGCTCTTATACCTGCTGCAGATATCTTTTAAAATATGTTTTGGTATTTTACGTGGTCTAATGGGAGGTGTCCCTGCCCATGGCAGGGGGTTGGAACTAGATGATCTTTAAGGTCCCTTCCAACCCAAACCATTTTATGATTCTGTGTTAATAAGTGAAAAGACTATGTATGCTTTTCACAGAAAGACATTTAACTCTGGAATTAGTGTTGATAGTGGTGATGAGATGGTATTTTCAGGTTTCTGTCTTTGATTAAATTGTTAAAAATCTGGGTAAGTCTTTCTGCACTTCTTGATGCTATTAAAAGTAGCACATATTTTGAAAATTACTGCTCTATTTCTTTAAGCCTTCAAATACCTTGGTGGCAGCTTAAATACAGTTTATCAACTGGTACGGTTTGTTCTTTAGCAAATGTAAGGGACTGATTGTTTCTGGCTGCTGACCAGTTTTTCTGTTTGTAATGTACACTGGCTGTTTAGATCCTGGCAAGAAATTTGTTACTTGAACTTAAATTTGAGTCCCTCCAGTCTGGAAGCAGCTTAGAAGATATTGAATGGTGAATTAGTGTTTTTCCATGTACAGCTCTCACAATAAACACGTTTGTAATCAGATTTAGTGTCAAGCTGTACGAGTTATTAGTACTTGGCAGGCTGTCATCTAGTGTTTCCTTTTGTTATAATGGTTCAAAAAGGCCATAAAAGGTTCGTTTAGGGAAATGAAAAGGAAATACAAACCTTGTACAAACACAATGCTGAACACTCTTTACAAATACCAGGTATTCATCATCCATGTTTTTAGAACCACAGAACAGCCCAGGTTGGAAGTGATCTCCAGAAATTGCCTGGTTCAGCCTTTTGTGGGAAAGGAAGCCTAGATGAGACTATCACCCTGTCCACTTTCAGGGATTAATGGGATTGAATCCAGATAAAAACATTTTTTCATACAATTTGAGCTTACTTTTTTTTCTGTTTGAAAGGGAAAAAATAAAACAAACCCCATCATTAGCTTTACATGGATTAAAAAAATAAATGTGTTTTAGTGATACATTAGCTTTACATGGATTAAAAAAAAATAAATGTTCTTTAGTTGATATTTATTTAGTAGAGTATGACCCTGCTTCTGGATTCACAAGTAAAAATGCATCCAAATATAGTGGTTATTTTCTCAAGGCTTGTTAACTTCACACATGAACATACGCAGATTGCTAACTACATTACCAGAATACCTGTGTGGGGAGAAACTGCATGTTGACTACCCACTAGACTATATTTGAGAGAATTATGCCCTGTTGACTGCCTGCTAGACTGTGTTGAGAGAATTATGCCTAAGCTGTTTTTACCAAGATGGAATAGTTCATGCGTAACGCTGTCTGTCTGGGCAGCTCCCTGATTTTCAATGGGTTAATACACATCACGCTATACATTTGTGTACATGCTTTAGACTTCCTTTTCCCCGCTGCCCTCTGGGAGGCATTGCAGCTAATTTGTTTTAGAATGACAGAACTGCTGGTGTCATCAAGCAGTGTTTCAGACAGGCGCACTCTGCGTCTGGATCATGGGAATGGCAGTGATTTCTGCCTAAACGCACACGACGTGTGGTATGTGCAGGGGTGAATAGTGGTAAGACAAACAGCAGTTGCTTCTAGGTACTGCTAGATGATGAATCATCAAGTAGACATCATTCTGCCTCTTTTTTTTTTTTTTTTTAACCCTAAGTCATTGGATGCTTGTGTGAATTTTTTGGCTTTTTCCCAAAGTCCACACTGCTTCCAGCAGAGATGCCAAACCTCACCGCCTTTTGGATTTGCGCAACGCTGCTTTAATACCCAGAGCTCCTCCATAAATAGTTCTGCTCTCCCCACGCCCAGCTAGAAAACAACCACAGGAAATCGGGGAATGTGCAGCCAGCACAGCTTAGCTGGCACTAATTGATCTGAGCCAGCACAGCCTGCGTGAGAGCATTCATGTACGTAGCCTGCACCTCTTGCTGTCTGCGCCTGCTGCCAGAGGAGCACCGGTGCCTGTTTTTTTCAGACACCATATTGCTACAGCCTTACAACAGCAGCGGCGTTTTTGTTGTTGCTCTGGGGAGTTGCACTCCTGTAGGAAGTGTATGCAGCCGCCCTCTCTCTCTCTCTCCCTCCCTCTCTTTCCCCTCCCCTCCCTTTTTCCCAGCCTTCCTCCCTCCCTTTTCATCCCGATTGATTACCGGAGGCTTTTTCAGCTACATGCAGTTGTCAGGGCAGGCGGTCTCTGGAACTTGCGGTGGCTTTCTAAAGAAGGAAAAATTCAAGGAAAGCTGACGGACAGATGTTTTAACTGGTGTGAGTGAACAATTAGTACATAGGGGTCACCAAGCAGGGGGCTCGGCTTTAGAGCTGGAAATGTCAGGGCTGTTTGTTTAGATCCTTTTAGCTAAAGGTGTGAGCTTACTGCTGCTGTGACTGCAGGGTTTTTTCTTTTTGCCTCCTGAAACATTTTTTTTTACTTTCTCTTTTATTTCTGTGGGTGTATGGGAATATAGCTGACTTCAAGTATGAAGATTCAAGAGCATCCAAGCATTCCTGAAAACAAGTTGCAAAGAAGTCAAGATGCTGATGATCAGGAAAACAGCTTTGTGTCTGAAGTGCCCCGGCTGGATCTGACGGCACTGTGTGATGACAACTGGGAAGGTAGGATTGTTTGTGTGATGGTCGGTTGTATGAGTTGGAAGAGAGAGAGGGAAAGTTTACTGGCCTGGATATAGCTTTATGTGATCATGTTCTTTTGCCAAAAAAAAAGAAAGAAATTTTTGTCTTCAATGTACCAACTGAAAGTTTGGAGAAACTAGAAGCAAAATACAAGATTAGCGCAAATTCTAACTGTCACTTAGGGAAATAAAATTGTTTTGTGCTTGAAGTTACCGTCAAGTGCTGTTTAGTGAAGTCCTCTAGGTGTTACAGAGTAACTTGTTCTTTGGTGGCTGGTCACTCAAATAGTAAGCTCAACTGCCCTACAATTCAAAACCAGCTGACCTACAGACTTCATTCTTTCTTCCCTTTTCTTCCACTTCAATCACTATTTGGAAATGATGATTTGGATCTGAAGAGTGCAGCTTGCAAAAAAAGGTGTCATCTGTTACTGTATCTTTTGAAGGCTGTTACAAACAATTTTTATGCTGTGAAAAAAATCTGCTCTCCAGCTCAAACAGCATCAAATTGCATGTGGTTTACAGTATTTGCATACTGTTTCATACTTCTCATCTCCAGAGTGCATGCTTGGTTGGCTGTTTGTGCTGACTCACTTAAAAGAGGGAAATCCAGTGGAGCTTTATGGGTGCCACAAACCTCAATTTCATTTGAAATTTAGGTAAATTTAAGGTATCCAGCACCTCAGGGATCAAGCCCTTTTCCGATTCCTTAGCCTGTCTCTGTTTACAGACAAGAATTCTTCTGTTAATTTGTGCTTTAGGAGTAAAAGAGGAGCTTTGACAGGGAAGAAAGGGGAAAGTATAACTATGGTATTTTAATAAAGTAAGAGAAGGAAAACATGTAACTCATTTATTGCACTTAAAACAGCCTCTAAGGAACACTGTGAAGTTCTCTGCTCCTGCCTCCACTGCATACATGACCTAGTATATTTTGCTTGAGTGAAGAAAACCTGCAGCCATGGCTGCCTTTGATTCACCATTGACATGAGAGAATTTCTCCACTTGCTTGGTAGGCAGGGATTCCCTGCCTGGTGTCACCAGGCATGCAGGATGGCTGATCAAAGTGCCATGAAATGCCTCCCAGGAGGCCTTGGTTGCCCTAAGATGCTAATTAGTGCTGGCCCGCAGGGTCTTGAGCCTGTCCCTCTTCTCAGAGGTGATGTGTGGCTTCAGCCATCATGTGAACCTTTGGAAATAATGACTCTTCTTTTTTTTTTCTTCCTGGGTTAGTAATGGGAGTCATACGAATGCATGAATACAGCTTCTTTCTGCCTGACAGAGGCTTTCCTATCTTATCAAATAAGTTGCACCTTTGGTATAACTCGTGCTCTTATCTTTGGATTCTAGCTTTCTTGCTCTTCAAATAAGAAACAGGATTAAAAGGAGGTGTGACTGTGCTGAAGGGTGCTTCTCTTGGATTCTTCCTTCTGACATGTGTTTCATGAGAGGGAGGAGGTGGGCATTTGCAAAAGGATCAGCTGTCTGGGGCACAAGAAATGTCATTTAAAATACTTGCCTTCCAGAGTCACCATTTTGTTGGCACAGATAAAAGAGCAGCAAAATGGTGCCTTCTGTGTCTCAGCAGGAAAGATTGAGTCTTTCCTAGCTGTGGATGTGAAATCAAGCTTACAGCAGCCAGGAAAGGGAAGATGTTAGCGTCAACTCTCTGACTGTTTTTGCAGTCCGTCATTAAGACTGACCTTGCAAGGCAGGGTTGTACCACAGCTCTTGCAGCCAGGGCATCCTCCCTTCCCCTGCCAGCCTCTGCCACTCAGACCTTCACACATCTCTTCAGTTTATTTGCCACAGCTCTGGTTGCATCCACAGTCAAAAGGGAGTGGATTGTGCCTCCAAATGCAGTAAGAGAGCTATTTCATGGTTTGCTTTAGTAAATTGGATAGGTCCATCTCTCAGAAAATTACCCATTCCTCCAGGACATAGTTGAGCTTACTTCTGGGGACACAGAACAGTGATAGCTCCCTGCCTTTCTCATTATGCTAGAAATATTTCTGCCAGATTTGGGAGTTTTTTAGGTTTTACTGCACAGTCAAAACTGTGCACAAGAACAGAAATTTGTTGTACTTTTCCTGACTCTGATCCCTTTACCTAAAGCTGAACAAAGGACAAAAAAATTTCCTTCCTCTGACATGCACACAGCCATGTGCCCTCTTTTTACATCTGCCCTGCCTGCCACATACAGGGGGCACGTCAGTAGCAACCATTAGGCTTTTGATGTAGGGTGTGAGCAGTGCCCCAGCCAAATTTCATTGCTGAACCACTCACCCTATGTGCATTTCCCATGATCCCAGAGAAATGTTTTACTACTCTGTGTTTGGGAGATGAAAATTTTTAATACTTTTATTTCCAGGCTGAGTGTGAACTGGGATGTGTGGCTGCCAGGCTTACCTGCTAAGCTGGTCAATTGGTGCCAGCTGAGATGTCTCTCAAGCAAGTGTTTTCAGAGCTACTTCCATAGCTGAAGGTTTTTAATTATAGTGGATTACGTTCGAATCAAGTGCTGTGAGCGAGGAGGACAGAGTGTTCTCTCGCAGCCCAATGGCTGTTGTGCAGATTTCTTACCAAATGTTTCTAATCCAAGGCCAGAACTTGCTATCCTACCCTCAAGGAAAATATGGATGCATGTTTGCTCTTCTTAACAGGGGCTGGCCCTGGCAGCAGCTTGGAGCTGAGCAGGCATTTCAGTAAATCAATTATGATTTGTGTGATTGCTGCCTACATTGCTCCATTACTGATGTTTTAGAAAAAAAGTTCTGTAGATGAGATTTCAAGCAGATTTTGCAGTACTTATGAAGCACTTATGAAGTGATCAACAGACATTTTTCTGAAAACTTTGAAGCTTAAAAATGAAAAAAAAAAAAGCAGAAGTTCAAAACACAATTTGAGTTCTTAGTGTCAAGAGTCCCTGAGGTGAAGCTGATCCACTAATAGTTTTGATGCTGATGTAATTGTTACTTTCCCATGCAGAGAAGCCAAGGTAATGCAAAGAAATCCAAAGAGTGTAACAAAAGGGAAGTTGGATTTAGATTTCCTTTTTTCAACTGTGAACTTAGATACATCATTGTATTTGTATGTAATACTCTTTTGCATGAAAAAAATCAAAAGGTGATGAAGCATAATGACTATATGTAGAAGAAAATAAATGCGTTGGTTGCTGACTTTATTTTCTAGTATCAATATTTTTTTCCAATGTATTTTTTCTCTGTTTACTGTGGTGTTATAAGCAAAATACTGAGTTGGCTTGCTAGCTGAGATTGTGTCATCTCACTGACTGAAGAGGTGTGGTAGCACTTTATTTTGGGCCATTCTTTTTGATCTCCATAGTAAGAATACCTCCTGATGTATTGAAACAGAGATTTTTCAAACCTTTTATAAGATGAATATAGAATCATAGAATAGTATAGGTTGGAAGGGACCTTAAAGATCATTGAGATCCACCCCCCCTGCCATAGGCAGGGACACCTCCCACTACATCAGGCTGCTCAGTGCCTTGTCCAGCCTGGTCTTGAACACCTCCAGAGAGGGAGAATCCACAACCTCTCTGGGCAACCTGTTCCAGGGTCTCACCACCCTCACCGTAAGGAATTTCTTACTTATGTCAAGCCTGAATCTACCCCCTTCCAATTTACATCCATTATTTCTAGTCCTCCCATCACATATCAGTCCTTCCCCTGCCTTTCTATAGGACCCCCTCAGGTATTGATAAGTTACTCTGAGGTCCCCCCTGAGCCTTCTCTTCACCAAGCTGAACAACCCCAACTCCTTCAGCCTGTCTTCATAAGGCAGTTGCTCCAGTAAAGGGAATGGTTTTTGAATTTCAAATTGCTTTATTCACTTCATTATGAGAGGTTTTTCTGGGCTCTTCCAAGTAGGATTTAATATTAAGTCCTCAGGTGTTTGAATTAGTTCAAGTTTCTTAATCCCTCTGTACCTACTTCAGTTTGCAGCAGCTGAGGTTTGGCCACCTTTGTTTATCAGATGGATGTGTGTAAAAGCAGTGGTAGCAGCATATATCAGCTATGTGGCTGCAAAGAGGGACACAAGAGATGCCCATGGCATTTTGCTTGCTGTGCCTGGAGTGGGATATGCTTGTGGGGGACCCTCTGTTGGTCCCACAGCCTGCAGAAGTGAGGTTTTGTCAGCGAGACTGCTTGGAGCTCACCAATAATACACCAATTTGATGCAATTAATCTTTCTTCCTTCTCCTAAGATGCAAGTTTATGAATATCTCTGTGGCAGGTTGGCAGAGAGATTGCACTGCTGTAGGCATGTGGGTGCCTAGAGCTCTGCAGAGCAACACCTGGCAGATGGCTGACAGCTTTGTTGAAAGATTAGCTGGTGGTGGGATTTTGAGAAGGACTACAGTGCTTGTGGAGGACTATGAACTCAATACTGGCTTATTTCACTTCTCTTCCAACTTAGAAAGGCATAGCTAAAAGAAATTCTAACCAAGAAATAGAAAATTTGTTTACTCTTTCTCTGTACTGATATAGCCATGATGGTTAAATAGCCACAAAAATTTTTTTTTAAATGAAAGGCTCTCATAGAACATGGAAGAAATAAAGTAAATGGAAAGACTGTGGAGATGAGGACAAAGCTTGAGTTTTCTCTGAGTGAGCAGGGTCTGTTCAAAGCAGAAGACAGATAAGGGTAGTGGCAAAGAAAAGGTCAAACATTTAAATTCTTTTCTGTTAGTTGAAGAATAAAATCTCAGTAAGGTGGAAGAACATTAATCACAGAAATCCAGACACCAGATTCTTCAAACCTGGGCTATTAAATATGGGAATATAGCAGCCTTCAGAAAAGGCTCAACAGTTCAATAGTTGTCTTGGCTAAATGAGTAACAGAAGATATTATGTATTCCATTAAAAAGTGATTAATAGATTGTGCACTGTCAGAAAACCTGGTGACTTACCCTTTGCAGGGTGATTTATGTATTTGTTGAATCCAGCAATTCTAGTGCTTCCAGCTGAAGCGCCTGGCACCTGGCCAGCATGTGAGAGAAGTCAGCTGGGCAACAGCTCTGGTCTACTTCATGATCTGATGTAGATAAAATCCATAGTTGTGCATATCTAAATAGTTTCCTTTATTAATTGCCATGTTATTTTCTAAGACATTCGCCATTTTGCATCTGGATGAGTTGGTTTTTTCTCCTAAATACTTACAGTCAGCAAGGGAAACAAGTTAGCCACAGAGTCAGACCTTTTGAGAGTAGGGATTAAAGACAGTTGATTTTCTATAGCAGCCATTACTTCTGTCAAGCCTCAAATTTATTTTTTTCCCCTTTTTTAACACTTTCTTCCCTGGAATGTGAGTTTCTGTTTTGGGGCAGGATTTTAAAATCATTTATATAGAAAGTACATACACCCCAGTCTCTGCCAGGTTGCACAAAGTGCTTTTTGCTGTCTTTTAGGGTTTGATCAGAGGCTCTTTGAGCCATTGCAATTCCCTGAGTGTCGCGTGTTATCCAGTACATAAATCCACCTTGGGACAAAGTCACATGCATCATGCATGATCAATAATGGCTTTGTTAGCTGGAGCTTAATTTGATTACTGCTAAATATACTGCTGATTTCTTCTGAGTTTATTCCATCCATTTAAATCTCATGGAGGTGTGATTTCAAAGAGCAAATTCTGTTTGAGTGTATTCCAAATAATGGAAGTGAGATGTCTGGATAAACTATGTGTATCACTTGCTTTCTGCTACTTAAATTTATCAAGTTTGATCTTTTGCTGCAAGAGCTCTTGCAAAAATCCTTCCTAAAATCCTGAGAGATTCTGGGAAGTGTGTGGCACTGAAGTGTCGCAGTTTGAATGAAGAGTTTGTCCTTCATTTCACCTTCCTTGTTACCAGAGTAAAATATTTCAGGTATTAGAAACTGCCAAGATTAAATACAATTTAAGAAAAAACCTCTTGTGCCAGAAATAAACAGTGCAGGCTGCATAAGCTTTCCAAACCATGACTTAACCTACATATACCTGGGGCTTTCACACCTGCCTGAAGTAGGTCCTGGAAGCTAGATTTGTGTGTGCTTCTTATCACTGCACCTTCCAGAGGATCTTCTGTAGAACCCTCCAGCCACCCATTTCAGAGCAGCCCATGAGTTTGTGTGCAGCACCAGCCTCTAAGCAGGGCTGTGCCATTCATATTCATGTGCTAGGGAAGAGGAGGAGAGCTGCTTGTCACTGTGTACAGGCACTGAGCATGTCATGACTGAATTGTGGGTGATCTTGAGCTGTCCTAATTGTATGTGTAAAGGAATCTTCATGCAATCTATCCTGAGCTGTGAAAATGTTAACCTTATTCAGCAAAAGGGAATACTGTTCTTTACTCAAAAAATGTTAACTTCCAAGCCCCTTCTCTTCTTGGAAGAAAAGCAGACACACAAGGCATGGGAAATAACGAATCAGTAGCTCTGCGACTGGTCTGGGAGGTTTCTATAAGGTTTTTGTTTTGTTACTTGACTCTAGAACTATTTGTTAGATTTATAAGTTCAAAGCCTGGCTCTGAAACTGTCTAATCCTGTGGTGCTAAGTAGGAGCATGCAGATCAGCTTAGTAAACTATCTGAACACAAATGTTAGACTCCTTATGGAGTCTCCTCTGGAGAGGGAGTGATCACAAGATTGAGGCAGTTGCTTTCTGTGGGCTGCACTATGCTAATCAGCAGTGCCAACTTGGGTTTCCCTTTCTCTCCTCCTGCATCATCTCCCTGTAGAATATTGCTTTTACCTCCAACTGGTTAGATCATCAAGGGAACTGAAGATTTCCTCAGTTTTCTACCTTGTTGTTAAGCAGCAGGATAGCTTGTGAAAGAAAAGGGGAGAACTCAGACCATGTTACCATCATTGATCATTCACAGGCTGGGCACCCTATGGAACAGTTATTAATGTGAGACACCAAAAGAACCCATGTTTACTCCTAGTGTTTGAATTTCCAGTAGCAGGTGGCAGGGTCATATTGCCATGCTAGAGGCTATTCATTTACAGCACTTGTACATCCTGAAGCAGCAAAAAAAAAAAAAAAAAGAAATTGCTCCTGTAATCCATTTACTGCTTTGTGCCAGTAATTCTCCTTTGTCCAGCATAACATTTTCCTCAAAGGTGCTGGCTGGTGTTAGCCTTGTTTGTTATCAGCCTGTGGTAATTACTGCTAAATTTTTGGGCATAACTTCCTGTTACACCTAGGAGGTTATTTATGTTTGGATAGAGTGCCTACTGTGTCCAGCCAATGCCTTGCATTGCTTTGAGCACTGGGCAAATGTGAAGTAATGACCCAGAAAATGCCTGATGAGGAGGAATCATGGTCCAGCCAGACAAGTCAGGGTTCAGTAGAAAAGTTGCCTGGAATCTGTCATACATGTACAACAAAATAGATAAAACCAGCCTTTGTCTTACTGTTCCCAGAGCCCATCCCTGCTCTTTCCTCATGGCGGCGAGACGGCTTAGACTCAGATGAGGCTCGCCTTTCCCCGCAGGCCGGTCGCTTAATTCGCCAGCTTCTGGATGAGGACAGTGATCCCATGCTGTCCCCTCGCTTCTATGCCTATGGACAGAGTCAGCAGTACCTGGATGACACAGAAGTGCCTCCTTCGCCTCCCAATTCTCATTCCTTCATGAGGTGAGTTGTGGTTTGCCTGTGGCTGACTCTTGGCACCCAGCTGTGAGTTGCTCACTTGCATCAAGCAGCATCTCTGGATCACGTATGCCCAGATAGCTGTGCTGTCTTGGGTTTCTGTTCCTGCTGACTGGAAACTTGTGCTCTTAGAAAAAAAGTTCTTGGAAACTAGTATTTTCTGAGTTTGTGAATTAATATTGAAGCTGTTGCTGAAAGAGGCTGTTTGCTATCTGTCATTACACAGTAGCAACATAGCTTTCTCACTTCTGTAGGATTTGCCTTTGCTTACACAAAGTTTACATGACTTTCTCTGCATGAAGGTGTGCTCTGACTGTTTGGATAAGCTCTTCCTGCATTCTCTGCTCTTGACAGGAGGAGGAGTTCATCTTTGGGATCTTATGAAGATGACAGGGAGGACCTTACTCCTGCACAGCTCACCCGGAGGATTCAGGGACTGAAGAAAAAGATTAGGAGATTTGAGGACAAATTTGAAGAGGAGAGAAAATACCGAGTGAGTCTCTAGGGCATTTGTATGGAAAGGTATTCCTTAGCAACAAAGGGGGAAGGGACATCAGGGAAGCCTGTCAAACACTCAGAGGGCTTCAAAGCTTTTATTAAAGGAGGGGGGAGGGGAAGGGAAGAGAAAAGAAGACAAACAAAGCTGCAGCCCAAAAAAAGAAACTCTGCATCCATGCCTTGCAAATGACTTTTCCAGGCATTATATGCAATGAGTGCAGCCCAAGAGATAGCCTGGTAAACTCACTGGATATTGAGCACTGTTTAAGATAGTGAGGCAAAAGCACACCCTCATTGTGTAGCATTAAACTTCTGGTTTAGAGTTCAGCTTGTGGGATGCACAACTGCCCATATTATTTGCATAATGGAAATCCCAGGACACCAGTGCACTGAAGAGGAGGGTGAGCAGTTGCCTTTACTCCTGAGCGAAGAACCACAGTCAAGTGCTGCTGAGCAGTAGCAGCGTACTGTACTCTAATGGTTCCTGACGTGCCCTTCGATGCACAGAAAGGTTTTTAAGGATGTGTGCATCTTTGTTGGTAAACTAAACAACAAAGGATTGTACTGAAATGATCTTGTCTGCAGTAAAAAAGACCTGGAGAAATGCTCTGAGCTTGCTGTCGCCTATAATTTGGGTTATTTCAGAGCCTTTGCATGTAAGGTAGTCTTTGGTGTGGATAAACACATCCTAAAGCTTCTCAGACTTTTCATGCTAGGCTTCTTCTATTTTGGAGATGCCTTCTTGTTAGTAAACAGTAGGCACATGAATTCAAATATACATCTAACCCCCTGAGCCACTCCTAATTCTTAATGTTCACCAGCAAAAGTTTTGTGTTTTCTGAAAAGAAAATGAATTTTGTGATACCCCTGAAAACCAGCAGTGTGACAGGCAGATGCAATTGAAGCAAGATCTGAAATAAGCTGATCAGAGGTGTGCAGGTGCCAGTCAGAAACACATGTGCATGCTTTATTCTGGGTCCAAATTGTGATTTGCTTCTTTGTGTAACACAAGCTTGTTTCAGAGAGTCTCTCCTGTTGGTTTAACACAGATTCAGCATGACTCTTCTTTCCTCCCAGCCTTCCCACAGTGACAAAGCTGCCAATCCTGAAGTGCTCAAATGGACAAATGACTTGGCCAAATTCCGAAAGCAACTCAAAGGTGAGCAGCTACCTCTGGTGCACGTTCAGGGGATAGATGGTTTCTGCCTCGTGTAAATTTGATGTTGGGCAGTGATCCTATCACTGTCCCATTTTAAAAAGCAAAAAATTCTTCACCTTGCCCTAAATGTCCCTGTTTAGAGTCAAAACTGAAGATATCCGAGGAGGACCTTGGCCCTGTTGTGCGTCAGAGGAGCAACACGCTGCCTAAGAGCTTTGGCTCTCAGCTTGAAAAGGATGATGATAAGAAGCAAGATCTGTCAGATAAATCTTCCAAGCCTGCTGTGGAAGTGACCCTTGAATCTATCCAGAAGAAACTTCAAGAAAAACGAACAGAGGCAAACCGACCTGAAGATATTAAGGTACAATGTAGGGCAGTCATATTTAGGCCTTTAAGTACAAGTGGGTAATTCATAGTTGCACAGTCACTTCTGAAAGCCCAGTGGTCTTCCACATTTTGTCACCTTTGCTCCTGGCTCACTTGCTTTAGTTTCTTTGCCTTAAGTATCTGATTTTTTTCACAGAGATCAGTTTCCATTGAATGTGATTGTGAGTTCTTTCTCTGATCCTTCTCTATTCCAAGTAACCCTTCTGAATCATTGCAGTATTGCTGCCCTATATTTGGCTATTTCTGTTATGTCCAAAGACTTTTGTCAAATTCTGCATCTTCTGGTGGTTCTGGAGATTGGGTCATCTGTTTTCCTCTAGTTCACTCCAAAGCTGAATACACTTATGATATTTTTATTGCTGCTCTTCAGGGTTTCATGCTGAACTCTACTAGCTGCTGTAATCTCTGAGATTTATCAGCAGGGAGTTCTTTGTGTGCCATGCTGCTGGTCCCTGAGGTTTGAGGCAGCCTTGAGTCTGCTGATGTGTGAATTGTGCAGTGCTTTGTAATAGAGGAGCAGACAGTATTATCTTTGTTTACTAAATCTGCCCAAAAAGATACACACAGTGTATGCTTGGTTGTTTTCTGATGTTAGTGAGAATCCACAGCTTTGACATTTAAAAAGAGCCTGTGATAGTAGTTGGTGCTGTGATTAGGAGAGAAGGCTCAGTGTCAAGCAAATTCAGTGGGGGAACCCAGCAGACTTAGTCAGGGAATTCTTCTCCAAATGTCTGCCCTTTATTTGGCTTGGTACCCTCAGCCTGTCTGCCAGATTTTTTTCTCTCTATATCAGAATTGGCAGAAAGAGGTGATCTAACTGAGCTTCAGTTCTTGGTAAAATGTGTTTGTGGCAGTCAAAGCAAAGATGGCAAACTTTGGTTTGGAGTACTGGAGCCTTATCTTGGATTTGGAGAGGAAAATGTTTTATTGGAGAGTGTAAATTTTAGTTCTAAAATGGAAAGAGACACTATTATTCAAAGGCACATAATACTGCTTTTTCCAGAACATACTGATCATTGATAAATCTGCCCTATCTACATAAAATAACTTCATATTGCGAAGTTTATTTTGGTTTAATCTGCCTGCATTGTGCCACCCATGTTAACAGACTCTTTTGCAATGTAGGTGGGAAAAGATGACTGGAAGGCAGAAATGAGTCTGCAAGACATTAATGACAAAATTACATGACTTTGGTTAGGCCACAAATGAATATTTTTTGAGTCCAGGAATCTGACTTTGTTTTCCTTCTCTCTCCCTGTGCTGCTTTTCACAGGACATGACAAGAGATCAGATAGCAGCTGAAAAGGTGGCTCTTCAGAAAGCTTTGCTGTACTATGAAAGCATTCACGGCAGACCGGTATGTACAGTGGTGTTTTCTTCTGAGTGCATCTTTGTATGTCTTTGTCTGTGCTAAATGATCCCCCTAATGCTCCTTTGACGTCATGCTCACTGGAACTTCTCCCTGCTCAAACCACACGTGCACCCTCTAATCCACCTCCCTGATCCTTCCCTATCTCTGCTATTAAGGAGGCAATTCTCAGCAAGGAGAGAAGGTGCACTGTGTCTGCACACAGTGCTGGGTTTGCCAGGTACCTGTAGGTCTGAGCCTACAGCCTGAATGAGGCTGAACATGCATTGTTTTGTCAGCCCACTCACCAGGATCCACAGGCACCCAGCTAGTGGCCCAGCTGACTCAACAGCTTTGCTGGGGACACAGTCTGCACTGTGTGGTCCCTTGCTCAGCCAGGAATTTTGCCATTTGCTATTATTAGTAGCTAACTGGGTGTGCAGACATGCTTAGAGGAGCTACAGTGTGTTTCTCCCAGCACCTTGCTGTTTGCAGGGAGGCAACTGGACCTTGCTATTTGCACAATCCTTTTTTGCCAAAGAATTTTTGCAACACTTTGTCTCTGGAGCATCACAGCATAAGTTGAAAGGAGATTTCATTTTTCCCCTGAAAAATACAAGTATTTTTTTCCCTTCCCAGTGGAAGAGAAGAGAGACTGAGTGTTGTGTATTGTTGATCCCTGCCATGGCAGAAATGTAGTGGCTTCCAGGTCTCCAAGTTGGCTATGTATGGATCCCTTCTCCTCTTTCACTGATGACATTATAATCTTTCCTACCAGCTGTAAAGCAACTTAATTTCAGAGTGGTGCTAATCCTTTCAGCAGTGACTTGGGGAGCAACACATTACTGCTTCTAAGGAGCACTTGACTAGCACAGCTAACAAATCTATCATTCTCCTGCTGCAGGGAGTCCTGATCTCTTCCTTCCTTTTGCCCCTGAATTATTTCTTCTTTCGTCCATTGTTTTTAAAAAGACTTATGAATTTACTTAAATGCTTCACCAAGTGCTAGTATTCCACAGTCTCATTTGCTGAAAGCAACATAGTTGTAGGAGAGAATGTGCAGTTTTATTATTGTGTAAAAACAGCAAAAGGCCAGAACAAGGGAATCCACTGTCCAGAGAGGTGATTTTGCCCCT